>PVHY01021060.1:0-24536 GCA_004024945.1 Uropsilus gracilis
CCCGGGGTATCACAGACTCAAGCAACCCCCAGCCTCAGCTTCCCAGGTAGCTGGGATTACAGGTACGTGCCACCACACCCAGCTATTTTTTTGGAACTAGGTCTCACTACGGGCCCCAGGCGGGACTTGAACCGCGATCCCTAGCCCCAGCCACTTCATAGGCTGAAGCTTACAGGCATGAGCCACCGTGCCCGGCCTTAGTGTGACTTTTTTAAAGGACTGACATGCCTTGTTCATTAATCCAGTTAATGTTCTTAGTCTCCCAAATTCTACTGTGGTGCCTGGACCTGAGTTTTGTGTAGTGATAGTTTAGAAATAATCCCTCTGGCCAGTACTAGAAATACTCCCCTGCCTGCACGCACCAGTTGTTTTGTCATCCCCTATGTCCTTCTCATTGTGTTTCCCTTTCTTGATGAAAAATCTGTGGGCAGGACATTTCCTGCCTCCTGATGGGTGATCTCAAGTCTTTGACTCATCGTTCATTGTGTTCTTCACTGATTCCATGCATTGTTTCACAATGAAAGCAAACTGAAATTGTGCCTGCAAAATAAGTTTTGTCTCTGCACAAAATTGGTGATAATAATCTGTGTGTCAGTATGGTGTATTTATATTGCCAGTTTACCTATTACTGGTCATCCTTCCTTCCTTTCCTGTGCCTTTTAACTTAGGTCATTAATTAATCTAACTTTATTCTTTGACTCAAACAGAAGATAATGTATCCACTGGGAACCCATGCATGTGGTGTTCAGGAGCCATTAAAGTAGTTGCTGAGGAAAATAAATGAATTGTTATACTTTTATGTGAGGGTGGGGTGGTGGTGTTTACAGAGAAGGGAAGTACAGATAGGTCATGCCACAGATTAGGAACCAGGGAGGGTTCATAAACTCACTTTTGAACCTCTTGTGTTGACTGGATCTATGGAATTAAACACAGGGCAGCAGTATGCTGTAGAGGAATGCTAGAGTTGGAAGTGAACCTATGTTGTAGGTGAGATGGCATTAAGCATGAAACAGAGAGGATCTAGGACAAAACACACAGTAGTGGAAAACACAGAGTAGGCAATTTAGGAAAAACTAGAAATTGACAGGTTTTTCAAGAACCCAGAAAAGATAGTCCAGAAGCCAATGGAAGAATTGAAGCTTCATGGTGGCCCATGTTGCAGGAATGAGGGCTAAAAAGTGAGCACTAACTTTGCTGTGTAGGTGATCATTGGTTAATACCTCAGCAAGAGCATTTTAGCAGACAGGCAGAGAGGAAGGTTTCACTGCAGTGGGTTGAATAATGATTGGGAAACAAGTGGAACATATGCAAATACCCCCCCTGCTCTCTTGGAATATTTCTAATAGAGACAGAGCACATGCAAATGAAAAACTTAAAACATATTTATGAGCTGAGATCAGGAGGGGGCGACTGATAAAACCTACATGGAAACAAGTGTCTACTGAGTCTAAGAAGGGATAAGACCCACAACGAGGTTTGAGGTGGGGGGGTTGCCTGGAAGGATATGGAAACACCTATTTTTCAAGACATGGGAGAAGGCAGTAGGAAATGGTAAAGGTAGACATTTTGGGGATGAATGGGAGAGAAGTTATGATAGTTATGTCTCTTAGCATCTCTCTTTGAGTTAGGAAGCTGTGCTGTCTGCTAAGTAGCCGAAAGGAAGTGGTTAGGGCTAGTAAGAGAATGGTAGCAACCTAGGTTATTGGGAATGAATCAGACCTTTGTTTATTCTTTAATAAATAAAATTAGGTCAACTTATAATGACCCAGAAGAGGATGAAAGTGAGTCATTATTGATGACTTCGAGTTGGCTATGTGACTTGGTTCAGTAGAGCTTATTCATTCTGTCACAGAACTAGATTATCTGGTTGAACTAACTTTGCGTTATGGAATGCAGAATAGCCCAGTGGGGAATGCAGACTGATTCTTAAGCAAGCTGTTTCACTATATAATTTGAGAAATACTTGGTTAAGTACTACACTCTCTAAATTCCCTTTCCTCTTCTTTATATCGAGTTCCAACCCACAATCATAGGTTGACACAGAAGTATTTGCTTAATGCTGGGTTCTGGACTATCAACCCAGATTTTATGTTGCTCAACATCTTCAGTACCAACAGGCATTTCCCATTCAAAAGTTATAGTTAGGAGATAAAGGAAGATCCATTGCTAATCTATTCTGTAGTTTCATTCAACTCTAGAAATAATTTTTGTTCCTAATTTTGTGATGGCATTTAAATGTGGCTTAAGAGACGTTCAGTAAGATGTCATTAGTGTCTCCAGTGAGTAGGGAAAAGACAGCAGGTGCTAGGGGAGCCTACAACCTTTAGTAGCAGGTGGTCTGTGTACCATGCTTCAGTCTTTGTAAGTCTTTTGTGGGTTTTTTTGTTTTGTTTTTTGTGTTTTTTTGAGACTAGGTCTCGCTATTTTTGCTGGTGGAACCGCAGGCTCTCGTTGCCCGGGGTACCACAGACTCAAGCAATCCCCAGCCTCAGCTTCCCAGGTAGCTGGGATTACAGGCACGCGCCACCACGCCCAGCTATTATTTTGGAACTAGGTCTCGCTACGGGCCCCAGGTGGGACTCGAACCACGATCCCTGACCCTGGCTGCTTCACAAGCTGAAGCTTACAGGCACGCGCCACCATGCCTAGCTTTATAAGTCTTTATAAAGATTCCCATCTTTAAAACTTGTTATGTTTTTATGGTAAAGTGATAAATTTAGGCTACACATGATAAGACTTTTGAAAAGACCATTCAGAATAATTATGGCAATATCCATAGCATTAAGTGTGTCTATCTCACCCTTTATTTCAAAAAATTGCATGTCCAGCCCTTTAATAACTGATGTATTCAACAAACTACAACTCTCTTTAAAGCACATTGAGAAGTCACATACAGATCCTGGTAAATTTTAGTCACAATTTTTCCTGTTCAATACTAAAACTATATAGGTGAAAGTGTTCACTCTCAATTATTCTCTTTGAATAAAGAACTTGTAAAAATGGAAGAAAAAGTAGTATATGCTCTGGTGTTATTAAATGGTAAAAGGAAAAAAGAGTAACCTAAGAATTCTCAGCCAGGCTCACACTTTTTTTTTTTTTTTTTGAGACTAGGTCTCGCTATTTTTGCCTGTGAAATGGCAGGTTCACATTGCCCAGGGTACCACAGACTCAAGCAGTCCCCAGCCTCAGCTTCCCAGGTAGCTGGGATTACAGGCGTGCGCCACCACGCCTAACTATTTTTGGGATTAGGTCTCGCTGTGTTGTCTCGAGCGGAACTTGAACTGCGATCTCTAGCCCCAGCCGCTTCATAGGCTGAAGCTTACAGGCATGCGCCACCGTGCCCAGCTTTCACACTATCATCTTAAAGTAACAGTGAGAGCCCAAAGCAACCCCCAGAGCCCCAGACAGTGGAAGGTGGAAGTTGGGAGGATGCTACAGGTGTGCTGGGTTTTACCTGGGGGCAACCTTTTACAGGTGAGCTTAGTGTAGTGGCTTTGATGATAACTGAGATTAGACTATCCTCTTGCCTAGTTTTGAGCATGTAAGCAACAAGTGTGAAGCAAGCACAGATATGTTTGTATGCAATTTTTTTTCCTCCTTCTAGGAGTGGAAATGCGTAGAAGCAACTGGCAGCATAGGAGACGCGGAAAAAGGAGCCAGCCACAGAACCCTTGGTTGAGACAAGACAACTCTACAGAGAGGTAAGTGTTATTGCCAAGTGCCACTCGAGTCTTGCCCAGTGCCCTCACCACATGAATCCCTGGGGGTCTTATTCAGAATGTGGGCTGACGTGTGACTTCCAAGCCCCCAGGGATGTTGCCGGTGCAGGTCTCCCTGCCCGTCTGCCACACTTGGAGCAGTGAGGGTATAGGGCCACATTCTTCTTTCTTTTCTGAGTGACTGAGCCTTCAGGACATAGGCATAGAAGTAGACGTTATCTGACACAGCTGGAAACTGTTTCTCTGTTGGTGTGTTCTTCTTTTTTTTCAGTCAATGCAAATAGCTTTCTAACAATTTTATTTCAGTAATTTAGCCTAAGGGTTTTTTTGTTTGTTTGTTTGTTTGTTTGTTTGTTTTTGAGACTAGGTCTCGCTATTTTTGCCTGTGGAACTGCAGGCTCATGTTACCCGGGGTACCACAGATTCAAACAATCCCCAGCCTCAGCTTCCCAGGTAGCTGGGATTACAGGCACACACAACCACGCCCAGCTATATTTTTTTGGAACTAGGTCTCACTCACTACTTGCCCCCAGCGGGACTCGAACTGCGACCCCTGGCCCCGGCTGTGGCTTCCTAGGCTGCCGCTTACAGGTATGCGCCATGATGCCCAGCCTAGCCTAAGTTCTTAAAAAGGATATATATTTTGTAGCATTTAATAAACACAAAGATATAAAGAATAATACAGTGGACACCATGTACACACCACCTCGCTTAAAAAATACAACTTAGCCTATACTTACTTGAAGTCCCAATGTAAGCGTTTTCCACTCTCCACTTACTTTTCTGTATGAGGACAATGCAGTCTAGTCTCAGAACTAGATACATCCCACCCACACAAGGAGAGGACACCCCTTCACAGTTAACTGCTGCTGATATAACATCTTTGTACAACTCCCCCTTCAACAAAAGGGAGACCTTTATGCCAATTTCAGAGTTCTTCCTCCTGCCAGACCTCCTTCAATATTGGACAGACTTCTAGAGATAGGATCAGAAGATGCTTCTCTAGAACAGATGACCCCAACAATAACAAAATGCACCAAAAGTGGAATGGATGAGGACTTTGGAATTTGGAGATGTTGGGTTTGGTTCTCTGCTTTTCTTGTGTGAGATTGAGCAGGTCATTGAACCCCTCAGTCTCTTTTTGTACAAAACGGAACTGATTCTTCTCTGAGGTTCACAGTGATGTACACAGAGCCTCCAGTGGACTGCCTGTGTCCTACACACATGAAGATTACTCATCTAAGCCAAAGTCCCAAGCTTGCCCATATTGTAGAAAAGGTCTCAGCCTAGCCAGGCACAGGTGCTTGCCTGTAAGCAACAACCTATGGAGCGTGGTTGGGACTGAGGATCGCTGTTCGAGTCCCACCCGGGGCAACATAGCAGAACCTAGTACCAAAAAAATAGCTGGGCGTGGTGGTGCACGCCTGTAATCCCAGCTACCTGGGAAGCTGAGGCTGGGGATTGCTTGAGTCTGTGGTACCCTGGGCAACGTGAGCCTGTGATTTCACTGGCAAAAGTAGCAAGACCTAGTCTCCAAAAAGGAAGGAGGGAGGGAGGGGTCTCAGCTAGGACAGTACCCAAGGTTTGTATGCTTTTTAAGGAGACCCACCTGAGCCCCAAGCCTTCCCACCAGAGCACAACATGTAGCCAATGTGGCCTGTACCAGAAGAGAGTCAGCCTTGGCAGAGTCTCCTGGAGACATGCTGGACAGCCACCTTCTGGGAACTGTGGAAAAATTGGAGTGGCAGTTCTTGGACTATTGCATAGACATTTGTCATGACACATAATCCTCTTCCTGCTATTGATCACAGATGAACTCTCAGGAAGCTCTAGGCCATTAAAAGAGAAAACAAACAATTCTCTCTGAACCCATGCGTAGATAGTATTTATAGATGAAAGAGAAAGTTCTTTCATTCCTTCAACCTATTTCTACAATGTGTATTCTTCGTGGTGGGAGGTAGGTGGAGAATTTTATCAAAATTCTAAAATTAGGTTGTATGCTTTATCATTATACCCCACAGTCTATAATTGCCACAAACGCTACTTATAACTTTGCAAATCAAGTGTTGAAAACATGGTTCTATCTCACTGTTACTGAGCAAATCACGTCTGTGCCCTGACCCCGTTTGTCTAAATAAGGTTGGGCAGCCAAGTAAATTTAAACTTCTTTATAGCTGAATCCAATAAAGAATGAAATTCACCTGGCTTTTAACTGCTATTGAGTTGACAAGTAAGCCCAGCTGGTAGGTAAAATTCTTATTGGCAAAGATTTCTATTTTCCTTTCATTTGTAATATTCCAAAATGCTCAAGTGAAGAGATAAGAAAAGGAAATGACTGTGATGTGCATTCTTTTTAAAACAGAGAGACAGGCACTAAAACCTTGCCCTAACTTTGGTGTATCTGCAGTCAATTAACTGCTTTCAAAGAAAAGGAGAGGTCAGTGCTCCCCAAGTTATCGGAAGGCCCAGGGGTGAAGGCAGCAGAACTAAACTGCCCCCTGCAGGACTCCAGAGGCAGGGAATAAATGGGACCCGAGTCTTCTCCACAGCTTACATGACTATGTGCAGCAGGCATGACACACAGCAGAGCTCACAGGACTCTAGCCCCAGTGACAACGAGACCCCTTCGACCTCCACTGCTGCTGGAAATTCTTCTGTACCGGGTGAGACCGACTGTGGGGTAGGATGCCTGGCCCCACAGGTGGGGGAGGGTGAGGCCGCCTCCTGCCTGTCATCTGTGCATGTCTGTTCTGACTGCCTTTCATCTTCAGCACTGTGTGTGTTCACTTGCATGTGGTAATTGCATGTGTGTAACTAGCCGATCCCCACCTTGGAGGAGATTCTGAGAGCAAATTGAAGCTAAAGGGGGGGCGCTGGGTGTGTCGGGAGCCATGATCCTAAGGCCAGTAGTTCCCTCAAGACTGTCCTGGACCCAGGATGGTGACTGGCAATGCCAAGTCCACCTCCTGCCCTTGAAAAGACAGGCAGTATGAGGGGTGGCAGACCAGCCACTGGGGGGTCAGGTCACAGTGTTGTGGGCTGGATTTTATTTCCTTGCACTGCAGATCTTCCAGGGTATTACTTTGACCCTGAAAAGAATCGCTACTTCCGCTTGCTTCCTGGACACAATAACTGCAACCCTCTGACCAGGGAGAGCATCCGGCAGAAAGAAATGGAGAGCAAAAGGCTGCAGCTGCTAGAAGAGGAGGACAGGCAGGGAAAGGTGGGGTCCACACTCTGCCTTGCCCCCTCCACTCTTGCCCCCACCCTCACTGCTGAGAGTTGCAAGCTGGACACCCGTCACCCTCAGCGTAGTGCCATCTGAGTGTCCCCATCAGGAAGTGATAAAGAGAATAAGAACAAGCAAAAAATGACCTGTTCCCTCTTCTTTTCTCATTAGTAAATCTACCAGTTTGTCCTGCCCTAAGGGACTTTTGAGAAGCAGCATGATAGAATTTTAGTAACTGTATGTATGTTATAAATACAAAACCAGGTGTGTGGCTTGGATATGAAGATTTCCTATATCCCTTCTGAGGATTAGTTAACAGGACATTTCAACAGGATGGAAAATTCTGGCCAAGTGGAAAGCAGATGCAGACCGGAGTGTCCTGTACTCGCTACCCAGGGTGGTATCTCCCTGGGAGGCATGAAGAGAGGGGTTGACCAGACTTTCCAGTATACACATTTTCTGTGGTAAACTTTACCTCTTGCTAAAGGGAGGAGACTTAGCAAAGGAAACCATCAGATTTTTATGCATGTAATTTATGCCAGCTTAGTATCTATTTCTTCATTGCATCCTATAAAACTAAAAACATTCTCCATTATCCTATAACATAAAAAACCTCATTGAATCTTTTTTTTTTTTTTTAATTTAGAAAATAGCCAGAATGGGATTTAATGCCTCTTCCTTGTTACAAAAACGCAAGCTGGGTTTTTTCAACGTTACCAGTTATTGCCGGTAAGACAGGCCTCACTGTTTACATTTTCTTCATGAACAGTCTTTCATGTTCTTATTTCCATGGTTTAGAGTTGGGCCATGTAAATACTCGGAGGTCTTCACAGGGGTTCCAGCTCACAGTCTGCCTTCCTGCCCCAGCCAGACCTGAAAGAATTACTTTCCCGACAGAGCAAGGGGACAAGCTCCTACAGGAGGCCAGAGAGAGGGATGGGGACGTATGAAGAAAAATTGGGCAGAAGTTTCCCAAGATGTTTCCTTTATGTTACTTTTAAATATTTTTTTAAATGCAAAGTCATGTCATTTCATTCCTGTGAACTTTTTGCCTCCTTTTCTCCTTTTTTAGTTGTTACCAAAAATGGAGCATTAAATGGATGTATATGTGGTAAAATTTTTTTTTTTTTTAGACTAGGTCTCGTTATTTTTGTCTGTAGAACTGCAGTCTTATATTGCCCGGGGTACCACAGACTCAAGCAATCCCCAGCCTCAGCTTCCCAGGTAGCTGGGATTACAGGCGTGTGCCACTATGCCCGCTGTATTTTTGGAACTAGGTCTCGCTACAGGCTCCAGGCAGGACTCAAACCACGATCCCTGGTTGTGGCCGTGGCTTCCTAGGCTGCCACTTACAGGCATATGCCACTGTGCCCGCCCATATGTGATAAATTTTATTTTATTTTAATTTTTATTTTATTTTATATATTTTTTGAGACTAGGTCTCGCTATTTTTGCCCATGGAACCGCAGGCTCCCGTTGCCTGAGTACCACAGACCCAAGCAATCCTCAGCCTCAGCTTCCCAGGTAGCTGGGATTACAGGCGTGCACCACCACGCCCAGCTATTTTTGGGGACTAGGTCTCACTGTATTACCCCAAGCAGGATTTGAACCACAATCCCTAGCCCCAGCTGCTTCATAGACTGAAGCTTACAGGCACGAACCACCGTGCCTGGCTCATATGTGGTAAATTTTAATTACTTGTGATGTGTGATATTCTAAAACCCTGTGAAGGTTGTTCCTTCCCCAACCCCCCACTTGTGTCCAAAAGTGACTGAGGCTGTGTGGAGTGAGTTGCCTGAGGTGAAGCTAGAAAAGGAGGCGTCTTACTCCAAGCCTGAACTTCTAGCACTCACCTGCTGTGTGGGGCCAGAGGAAGAAAATATGAGCATGAGTAGCTTTCATGGGACACAGTTCTCTCATCCTGGAACAGGGCTGTTTTCAGGAATGGCCAGCACTGTGGGAGAATTCAGGTTGGGCATGCTTATTCTGTAGTTCCTTCTTTCTGGGAGGGAAATTGTTAAAGGTCTAGCTCCATTCCTCATGCTTTGTCCTTTCTAGAGAGTAGCCATATGTCAAAGAAGGAAAAGGACTGTAGGGTGGGCTGCTACAAACCTGGGCTCCTACTGGCCATGTGCCCTTCGACAGACTGATTCCTTTCTCAGGCACATTCTCTTCTCATCTTCCTGAAAGAGAAGGTTGTACTAGATGACCTCAAAACAGATCCCTCTAGTTCTAACTTATTTTTCCTCTGAATGTGTCTTTCATTTCTTTGTCTTCGTTTTCCTACGCATTCTGCCATTCTTGTTAGTTGGGGTCTTGCTTAATTTCATTGCTGAGAAATGTGGAGAGGGATGATTACGGGCAATGATCTGCAGGGTATGGAATAGGGTAGAACCCCTGGATCTTCCTAGATAATCTAATCATGGCACCCTCCCTGCCTCCTCTTTCCTCTCTGCAGTTTAGCCCATGAACTTCGACTGAGCTGCATGCAGAGGCAGAAGGTCCTGATTGAGAGCTCAGATCCCTCTGCTTTGGCAAGTGACCGATTTAACCTCATACTGGTGAGTGGGAGAGCTGTGGCTGTGGGTACCAGGTATGGCTGTCATCCCCTGATGCTCAGGGGCTTTGCATTGGATTTCTTCAAGCCAGTTGAGAAATATCAGGTGGCACCCTCTTGGTCTTATGGTTTCAACAAGCATTTATAGACTACTTACTAGCCAGTGCTAAGCTGGCAGAAAGGCCACGCTATAACCATTGTCACCTTCCACTCTTGCTCTGTCATTTGATGTTGGAGCCTGGGCTTATCAACACCTTGACAGAGAACCATCACATGGTAACTTCCCTTTGGGCATTGTATGAAATTGAGAAGATACCAGTGGACTGGGGGGTGTCTAATCCTTCCTGGGTTCAGCAGGGTTTGGTGGCCAACCTGAAGCTCCAAGGTCCTTCCATAACAACAGCTTTCACTCCCTTGGTTGATGTGCCTGATCTTAGTGGCAGAGGCCTGCGTGTGTGTGTCCTTGGGCCTACACTCCCAGCATGCTTCCATCCCACCACTTGTAGGGAGTGGCAGATCATTTCTGCTGTTGGAAGCCAGGGCCAGATATTTGAACCCCAGCACTAGGGAAGAGTCCAGAGGGTTCACTGCAGTAGAAGCAACCAGAATGCTCAGCCAGACTGAAAACTTGAAGCCACAAGAGAGTAAGCTTTTTCCTTTCTGAGGCCAAGAGAAAGCCAGGCAGAGTGAGAGAACACTACACCTCAGCCTAGTGACAAACTGCTAGACTGGAGATTGAAGCTATAGAATTGACCTATTTAAGATCTTAGAGAGGAGTCTTAGAGAGTTAGTATCCTTGCCTGTATGAAACTAGAACTCACATTTTTCCTGTCTTTACCTGCCTTTGTGATTAGAGCATAAAACTGACCTGAATTAGTGGAATACTTTCCTGAGATGGGTTTTCCACAGGAGTACCCTTCCTCAGGATTTCAGTAAACCAGGTGGGGACAGGTAAAACCACAAATGTACATACTGCTTAGTGTAGTGTGAGTCTGTTCCCCAAGCCCTGGGTCCTCATGTGTAAAAGCTGCGTACTGGCCCTAGGGGAACTTCCCGATCGCCCAGAGTTGCTGTGACTGACTGGCTGTGTGAGCAGAGGGCTGGAAAGGGTTGTTAGCCAGCCAAGAACCAGTTTTTCAGATCTGATTCTAGCTACTGGTAATGATTCTTCAGGAACATAACTGATCTTCCACAGTAAACTTGCAAAGTGAGTGTGGGTTCACCAGCATCCAAACCCTTGTGTAGGTGCATTTATGTATTTATACATGTATATGGTTTTGCTTTGTAAGAATTATTAATCACATCCTTTAATTCAAGAACCTTAAAAACAACCCACATCCTAATAAAGTCTTTTTATTATAATTTCTCTTCAGTGCACTATCCATTTTTTCAATTGGTTGTAGTCATAGTGCCACCACCTCCTCTGTATCTTCCTTTTACCCTCTGACAGTTACTAACTAGGATTCTCCACGTTGCCCTCATCTGAACAGTCCTTCTGGGTGAGCATTGGGACTCTCCAGTTCTGAGTAGGGTCTCTGTGTAGACCTCATTCTTCCTGGCCATGCCCCTTCACTGCTCTGTGAGATCAGACTCCTGTTAGCTTTGCCTGGCAGAGCAAACTTATATATGCTAAGTAAGGGAAGGTTAGGTCATCTCCATTCTTGCAGTGGGTAGGCGTTTTTAGCAGGTGAGAATACACAGACTATGGGGACCAAAGAGATGGGCACATGGTCTAGGCACAGACCTGGCTCAGCCTGGAAGGTCACCTGTGGTTCACTTCTGCCTCCAGGCGGATACCAACAGCAGCCGGCTTTTCACAGTGAACGATGTCAAAGTTGGAGGCTCCAAATATGGCATCATCAGCCTGCATGGTCTGAAGACACCCTCACTCAAGGTGCAGATGCATGAAAACCTCTACTTCACCAACCGCAAGGTACATGCCTTTGCCTTTGCATCCGGGGGACTGCGTTGTTGGCCAAATTCAGAATATATGAGTGAACTCTATGAAGAGGATGGGGCTTGTTTACCTTGTTTTCTCTTGGGAAAATGAAGATTTAGATCCCACTCACAAGGGAATAAAAGGACCTCAGGGACTTCTTGTATTGGAAAAGAAATTAATTCAGTTGGGGGAACATTTTAGAGAAGTATCTCTAACTAGTTATAAGGAACTTCCTTCCAGAAAGATGTAGTTGATCTAAAGGATCCCCTACATGGGCAGAGTTCCTGGAAAGAAGATGTAGGAAGCTGTGTGAAGGGTCCTCCCAGTGCACCAGGTTAATGCATCAGTCAGTCAGTCTGCAACTAGTGCTGACGTTTAACAGTATAAGGAGCTCGCTGTGCAGGGACCAACCTTTAAGTTGTAGTGGGACGATAGTTTCATCTGTAAGACCCTGTGACTTTCTATTCAGTTCAGACATGAGCCACCAGACAGTTTGAAACTATTTTCTGGGTGAAGTGAGATAGTTTTTCCTCTGCCAATGCAGAAGATCCATCCCTATTCCAAGGGTACAACAGGTATCCATTGTGAGGCCCCTGCTGTTGGCAAGGGACCCAGGTTTACTTCCTCCCTGTGCCTTTTAGAGCTTTACTTGATGAGGGAGGGAGCTTCCCTGTGTTCAGAATACTTGTTACAACTCTTTGGAAGGAAGATGTGAAGAAAGGCACATGTCTAAATTACCCAAGTTATTTTACAAGAAAGCGCTTGTCTGTTTTTCTTAATGAATTCGCAATCAAACCATTTTTCCTTCTTGCTCTGTGCTTCCTCACCAGGTGAACTCAGTATGCTGGGCTTCGCTGAATCACTTGGACTCCCACATTCTGTATCTTTTGGCAGATGAAGAAATTTGGTGGGGGAGGCCTGGGCTTCTGTGGGTGAGATAGCAGGAATCTTAGTGGCCAGAGGCCCGGGCCATTGTTTGTGCTCACATACTTTAGGAGAGAGCAGTGCACCTGGGTAGAAAACTAGGACTCCTATGGAGCACAGAGGTGGGTGTGTCCCTGTGGTGATATTCCTGTCACTATGTGCACGTCACTGTGTGCCAGACACTGTCCTGAAACTTGAGTCAGCGCTTTAGCAGTGGAATATAACAGGAAGGAATTGTAAAGCCTTGGAAAAACTCCACACAGACCCTCTGAGGTAAAGAAGGAGGAGCCAAGAGCCATATACGTTCCCAGGGCAGCTGAGGATTGGCACCAGAGAAGGAGGTTCCTTTGGCACTGACCACAGAGCTGTCACATAGGCCCTGGGGCTCGGCTCTCAGCCAGAGCTGCCTGTTTTAGAACCTACTTCATTCTGACCTCTGCCTTCCCAAGCGAGCCGTTTCAGGGCTTTATACACTAGGTGCACAGTAGGGCAGGGTCAGGGTAGTTGGACCTCTCTTTTGAATCCCTGAGGGCTCTTCTTGCCCAGGACAGCTGTCCTGTCTTCATATATTGTTTGACCCAAAACCATGACCACATGCTAAGGAGTCTTGTCCTTGGTTCACTTTCATAATAAGTTTTTGAAACTGTGTAGCCACTGATGCCCAACACCTGCTTCTTGAGCTGTCACAAGGTCATCTTTGAAGATGCCTGGCATCTCAGTGTTCCATGGACAATGGTGGCGGCTGAGTCAGAACCTGTTGAGTTTGGTGGCTTTTTTTTTTATTCGTTCCGCAGTCCTCTATTTCAAAGGATTTTAAAACTGAAAGTACATCAGATGTTTGATGACAAATTTTATGCTAAGAAAACAAAACTGTTCTGGATAGTGAAATTCACACATAACTTCCTCTCCATGGCATTCTGTGGGGGTGATAAGGGCCCCCCATTACTGTGATGATTGTGTCAGAGGACAGAAGTCTTGAGAGAAAAACAAGGACCTCACTCTCATTTCTGATCTAAAATTAATAAGGCTTTTCTCATGTTTATCTCAGTGGGTTAAGAAAAGGATTAAAAATCGATAGCTGGGTTGAAAGAGTGGTGCATGTAGCTGGAGGAGCAGCCTGCCCTCTGGTGGTCATTTCAGGTAATCTTCAGGCTTTTGTGTACCAGCTGCTTCTGCTGAAGGTCATGAAATGTGCTCCCTTTACAGAATGACATCTTTTTTTCCCCCAAAAACATGGGAGAAGACTAGACTGAAGGCTTTCTGACTTTTGGTGGAAGCTACAAAAGGATGTGCGGTTAGAAATTGTGCTACATGGAGCTGGGCGCTGTGGCGCATGCCTTTAAATCCCAGCCTTGGGAAAGACTGAGGCTAGGAATCGCTTGAGTCCATGAGTTCAAGACTACCCCAGGCAACATAGCGACACCTAGTCTCAAAGAATAGCCGGGCGTGGTGGTGCACACCTGTAAACTCAGTCTTGGAAGGCTGAGGCTGGGATCACTTGAGTCTGCGGGTTTGGGACTATCCTGGGCAACATAATGAGACCTAGTTTCCCAAAGGAAAGAAAGAAAGAAATTGTGCTACACAGCAATGGAGCAGAATTAGAAAGTTTTCAGCAGATTTAAAAAAGTCTAGCCGGGCACCGTGGCGCATGCCTATAAGTCACAAGCGACAGCTTTTGGAGTTGCAGCGGGGTCTGAGGATCTCACCTGGGGCAACATAGCGAGACCTAGTCCCAAAAAATAGCTGGGCATGGTGGTACACACCTGTAATCCCAGCTACCTGGGAAGCTGAGGCTGGGGATTGCTTGAGTCCATGGTACCACGGGCAACATGAGCCTTCAGTTCCACGGGCAAAATAAGCAAGACCTAGTCTCAAAAAAAAAAAAATTTTTTTTAAGAAAGTCTCGCTGGAGACCACGAGGAGAACATTTCATTGGAAAGATGGAGGTCAGACCTGGATTTCATTGGGTTGAAGAGTGAAAGAAAGGCAAGGAAAGGCCGGGCACAGTGACTCGTGCCTATAAGCTTCAGCCTATGAAGCGGCCTGGGCCAGGGGTCACGGTTCGAGTCCTGCCTGAGGCCCGTAGCGAGACCTAGTTCCCAAAAAATAGCTGGGCGTGGTGGTGCATGCCTGTAATCCCAGCTACCTGGGGAGCTGAGACTGGGGATTGCTTGAGTCCGTGGTACCCCGGGCAACGAGAGCCTGCGATTCTATGGACAAAAATAGTGAGACCTAGTCTCAAAAAAAAAAAAAAAAGAAAGAAAGAAAGGCAAGGAAGTGAAGATAAAAGGACTTGTCTAGGAAGTTTAGAGAAAAGGAGAGGACACCAAACCAATTAGAAGACAAAACAGTTTAGCAGAAAAGTAGGTGGACATATAAAGAGGTAAATCAAAGAAAGGGAAGTCCAGATGAGTATCAGCAAATGATCAACACATCCAGCTACAGTCAAAGGAAATGCAGGTTAAAATAATAATGAGATGTCATTTTATAGCCATTCAGATAAGAAAATAAGTTTTAAAGTCTGACGTGTAAAGTGCTGATATAAGTAGACTGAGGTACTTGTTCTGGTGGAAACTCTGGAGAAAGTCATTACCCCTCAGGCCACCAACAAATTTACTGAGCATCATTTTTCTAATGAAAGAGACTAGAAAATAACAGAGCTTTATAGTTAGTGAGAATAAATATTTTAGATTTTATGGAACTTCTGTCACATATTTGTGTTCACATGACATGGTATAGTGTGAAATTAAATTCCTTCCATTGGTTTGATAAACAGTGCCTCATATTTCCCACTCAGGAGTGGGAGACAGAAAGAGATGGTGGTTCCAGCAGCAAAGCAGGAAAAAAAAATTAAGTGCCACCAGGATACTGGCTAAATAAGTTGTATTTTCATGCAAAGGAATGTTCCATGGTGAAAGTGAATGAGGTGCAGCCACAAACATCACTACAGGTGACTTAGAAAATATTCTGTGGGGTCACTTACCAATGTTTGAAAAACATGAACAGCTTTTTATATTGCTCATGGTTAATTAGCATCTAATGCAGATACTATGGCCCAGAACACATACCAGTTTTAGAAAAGAGATTCTTGGTGGGGGAGAGAAAGTTGGGCTGGGAAGAGATGAAGGGGGATTTTAGATGCATGTGTATATTATTTTCCCCTTTAAACAGTTCTGAAGCTGTGGGAAATGTTAAATGTGTTAAATCTGATAATTCTTTTATTAAAATTGGTTGCCTGTTTTAACACCCGTTCTCCTCCCAGAGAAGAGCCTTGTACTTGACTGGCCTTAACAATTTTTCCAGACTCTGCCTTATGGGAATTGCAGAGACTCCAGGATGTGCCACCCTGCTCCCAGCCTCGCTGTTCGTCAGCAGTCACCCAGGTACAGGCTGCTTCTCCTTAAAATAAGGAGGTGCGCTTTGAGGGCCTTCGCTGTCCCCTGCTTCCCAAAAGCTACAGAGCACAAAACAGCATGAGCTGTAAGGCAAAAGCTTGGGAGAGGAGGGGTGGGGAGCACAGGCTGGGCAAACCTCAGTCAGAACTCGCAGGGTGGGGATAATCTGTGGAAAGATCCATAGAGGATGCCTTAAACCAAAGCCAGAGTTCAGTCTGGAATCTTGTGCATTTTTACCTAGCCTCTTTTTTAGCCCCTGGGGTCATTCAGCAGCTGGAACAGTTGTTTGTTTACCCACTGCAAAATATGAGACTATCTGGACTACCTATGCAGATGATTCAGAAAACATCTATTCAGCTCCCTCTGTTTGACAGGGATATTTAGGTTAGGACCTAATGCACCTACACTTCTTCCTGGAAGTATCATGGATATCCCATTTTCAGTCTTTCAGATGATTAGCATGAGGAAGAGAAGGATCAGACCTCTAAAAATGCAGGTTCAGGCAGACCTGGCATAAATCCCAGTTCTGCCTGTTCCTATCTTGAACAGATTGCTAACCTCTGTAAAATGAAGATAATATCCACTTTATCAGGCTACAGAGAGGATTAAACAAGGTAGTGCACACTAAGCTTGGTGTCTGGCATTTCATCTATGAGACAGGTATTAACATCATTTTCAAATGAGGAAACTCAGGCAAAGGCTTTCAGAATTTGCCTCAGAAAACTAATTTGTGGTATTAGAAGTCAGGATAGTTGTTCTTTTCAGTGAGGAGTTGAAGGGATTCGTTGGAAAGGGATAAGAAGGATCCTTGGGCTGGGCATGGTGGCACATGCCTGTAAGTAACCTAGGAAGCTGCGGCCAGGGCCAGGGATTGCGGTTCGAGTCCCGCTGGGGGCATGTAGCAAGACCTAGTTCCAAAAAAATATAGCTGGGCACGGTGGCACACGCCTCACTGGGAAGCTGAGGCTGGGGATTGCTTGAGTCTGTGGTACCTCAGGCAAGGTGAGCCTACAAGACCTAGTCTCAAAAAAAAAAAAAAAAAAAAAAAAAAGATCCTCGGTGGTAGTTCCATGGCTGTATTTGCTCCATGATAACTTTTATTACACTGTATACTTACAATTTGAGTCCTTTAGGTTTTATCAAGAGTTTATCTTAAAATGTTTTTTGAAATCAAACAGCTAAGAATATGACCTGGAATTGAAAGCTTATTATCCGTGATACCATACTGCTTTCCTGGTAACTATTCATGTTTGTAACACTGTTCTTGGGGAGTCAGGAGTAATCATGACTCCTGACTTTCTGGGGAAACATGCACCCCGGTGTCCACTGCAGCACCATTTACAATAGCTAAACCATGGAAAAACGTAACTGCCCAAATGCAGATGACTAGTTCAGGAGGAAGATGTAGCATACAGGGTAGAATACTACTCAGCTACCAAAAAAGACAAACTTGTGGCAACATGAGCAGAAAGGGGTGCGGGGAACACAGGACACAATTCTAAGCAACGGTAAGTCCAAAGGAGAAAGACAAATAGTGGGTGGTTACTTATCTGTGGAATTTACAGGCATCAAACAAAGGTTCAAAAGAAACTAAGGGAATAAACCCTAGGAATCTCATTATAGAATTGAGGCACCAGAGGGTGAGAACAAAGTAGGGAGGGAACACAATGGATTGTGGGAGCAGTGGTGGTGGGTGTGGTATGTAGCACCAGCACCTGAAGGGGGCGCTCCTATACCTCTTAAATATAAATAAGAATGTAAACCAGTATTACTTCAAAAAAAAAAAGCCTGTCTGAGCCAGGCATCTCTTTTCTGTGAAACCCAGAGTGGGACAAGTCATAGACCCCTCTGAGCAGCTAATTATAGAGATTTCCATACTCTAGTAGTCATGCCTGACAGCCTGAAGGGAAGCGCTCCACTTTGAGAAGCAGCTACTCTTTACATTCATTGTTCCTTTAGCAGGAGACCGACCCGGCATGCTCTGCAGTTTCCGGATCCCAGGGGCTTGGTCCTGTGCCTGGTCCCTGAACATCCAGGCAAATAACTGCTTCAGTACAGGTGAACCATGGCTACCTCCCTAGGTCCCTACTTCCCTTCACCCCCAAGTCCACCAGTCCCTAGACTGTCAATGACACTGGTCTTTCCACCCCTCCTTTGTCAGGCTTGTCTCGGCGGGTCCTGGTGACCAACGTGGTGACGGGACAACGGCAGTCATTTGGGACCAACAGTGATGTCTTGACTCAACAATTTGCTGTCATGGTTGGTTGGATTGGGAAGGGTGCAATAAAAAGTTTCCCAAGAGCAGAAATTTGGCCAGATTGAAATGGCATCTAGTCCTCCTGCCTCTTTAATAGGGAGTAAAAGTGGGCATCAGAAAGGATTAATGGGGCTACCTGGGAATATGCCTGAGAAGAATGAAAATTAGCTAATCTAAAACGGCCTGACTTAATCTGACTTTACGTAAATTGCGAGCAGTGCTTGAGTTCTTGGCTTAGTAGGCGGGATGAAGAATTTTTTTAATCTATAAATTAAGCCCTAGTTCATTGCGTGGCATAGTTTCTTTTTTTTTTTTTAAATTAATTTTTTAAAATTTATATATAAATTCACAACTTTGTAATCGCGTGGCATAGTTTCATTACAGCTTTAACTGTTGCCCATTTCATAAATTTTAAAATCAAAATTATAGTACTAGTACATTTCAGACTTTCCCCATACACTTTCTTTAAAAGTGTGAAGGAAAGAGTGCTGGCCTGCTTTCAGTAGTAAGTAGTTTCTTATTCCAGTTTTTTCCCTCTGGAACCCATGTATTACTTGGATCTCTGTTCTCTCTTCCTCTCTACCCTCAGCCCAGCTTCTCAGCCCGCATCGTTGGTAGGTGCAAGGCTCTGTCCTTTGGGCTTTAGGGTGAGGGGACAGGACTGGTGTAGATGGACACTGGAGGGTACCTGGGGCCTGCACTTCCACCCTGCCTCCAGGATTCACTTTCCAGCTCCACTAAAGCTCAAACCCGAAGAAGCAGTTCTTTTTCTGGAGGGTACATCCTCCTCAGTCTTAGAGGGAGGTACTAAACAGTCCCTTTTTCCACAGACTCCTTTGCTGTTTAATGGCTGTCGTTCCGGGGAGATTTTTGCCATTGATTTGCGTTCTCGAAATCAGGGCAAGGGCTGGAAGGCCACTCGTCTGTTCCATGACTCAGCAGTGACCTCTGTGCAAATCCTCCAAGAAGAGCAATGCCTGATGGCGTCTGACATGGCTGGAGCGGTAGGAGTAGAACTGATCTCCCCAAGCCACCAAAGCTGGTGCCGGAATCCTCCAGGTGGAAGGGGCATGAAAGAGGGTCCCCTTGGGCCAGAAAGCAGGCAGGGGAATGGTAGCTGGAGACCAGACAAGCCACTGAGAGCCCAATCCGGTCTGGACAGATTCAAAACTGGTTCTGGTGTTTTTGATGAGCTTGTAGGGCTTAGGAATCTGAGATATGATTGTCTTTCTCTGTAAAGGTCTTTGGAAAGCACCTCCCTTCGCTGGCTTCTGAGCCCTCCCTAACGGCCCCTTGTGTTGCTCCCTACAGATCAAACTCTGGGATCTGAGAAACAATAAGTGTATAAGGCAATACGAAGGTCACATGAACGAGTACGCCTACCTGCCCCTGCATGTGCACGAGGAGGAAGGAATTGTGATGGCAGGTACTTGGGGAAGGGGAGATTCCATCCATCAAGTGCTCTTCCCTAGGGCCTCCAACAGTGGTAACTGCAGAGGGAGAAATTGCTCCAAAACAAACTGGATAAACCGGTTGCGGTGGTGCGCAGCTTTAATCCCAGCCTAGGACGGGAGGCTGAAACTAGGAATCACTTGAGTCTGCGGGTTTGAGACCTGCCCAGGGCAACATAGCGAGACCTAATCCCAAAAAATAGCTGGGCGTGGTGTTACATGTCTGTAATCCCAGCTACCTGGGAGGCTGAGGCTGGGGATCGCTTGAGTCCAGGGTACCCCAGGCAACAAGAGTCTGTGGTTCCCTGGGAAACATAGCGAGATCTAGCCTCAAAAAGAACAACCAAAAAAAAAATCGATAAAAGGGAATTTTGGGGGGCAGGGAGAATAGATGGGACATAGATATTAGTAACCAGCAGTTTAAACAACCACCAATTGGACAGCCCTTTGTTCCCAGGTTAGTGAGCAAACATTGCTTCAGAAACAGGCAGGTTAGCTACCATTAAATACAACAGCTTGGGGGACTTGAGTTCAAGTCTGTTTACCAGGTCAGCATTCAGCATGACCCTTACCCTGTCATGCAGCTGTCCTCTCTGACAACTTGAACTGCCTGTATTCTGTGCTCACATTTTCATCAGATGATGCTGAAAAGTTAAATAATCCAGTGTATGTACTTCCCAGTAACATCCACTTTTTGAAAATCAAGCTGAGTCATCTTGGTGCTCTAGAACTCATAGCTGGCTGCCCGGTATTCAGGGTGACAAGGTACAGATTCATTTCTCATCCTTGTGGCGCCTTCCAGTGGACTAAATCCCCTTAAAGGAGTTTAAGCTGATCAGACATTATAATGTTTCTGAGCTACAATATTCTAATTGTGTGGAAGATTGATGGTTTGACACGCAGTAGTAAGCCCTTAACATAGGAATGTGTTCTCAGTCCTCAGGTTTGTTGATATTCTCAGGAAGTGAATTAACCCCATGAAACGCGTTGCTAAGAAGCATCACTTAGGTAGACCCTTTTTTAGGCTTGTTTACTGCTCTCACCATCACCAGCTGTTAACTTCTTTTTAAGTCTTTTTCCTACACATTTTTATCTCAGAAGAGACTGTGGTCCGGATAATAGAAATCGTAAACCTTGTTGAGTGGCAAATGAGAGCAGTGGGCTAGCTGCAATCACCGGTGAGTTATGCAGCCTTAATTCATCCACAGTCGAGTGACTCCCATGGTCATAGTCATCCCAGTGTTAAAGCACAAACGTGAAACCCATGATTGCCTAAGATCTGCTTGCCCCTTTCCTGTAAGACTTTCAGTAGCAAATAACTGTTTCTGGTTTACCAGAACCAAATAGTATTAGGGCTCTGAACCCTGAATGAACAAATCATAATGAGAAAAGACTCTAGGGAGTTGTCCTCTGGTTTGTCCTGATTTGTCCCAGGAAGTGCAGACATCAGCCAGGTTATTATTTCATATACAGAAAGTCTCTCAAGTGAACTTGGCTCCCTGTTGAACCACGCAAGGTGTCACCCAGCCAACCTGTCCATCTTGTCAGTTTGAATACCTGCAACTAATTTGGGGCTCTAGAGTGCCAGGATGACCCCCTAACTTTTACTTTCAAAAAGCACATACGAACAAGAGAAATCATTTCCATTTGAGTTGGTGCTTTGGCTCACCTGGAGTTAGGCTTAGCCAGTGGGAATCAAGACACAGGCTCATGTGTATACGGGTTACCCTCTGAATTCTCGGGCTGACTATGCACATCTCTCCTCTCAGTGGGCCAGGACTGCTACACACGAATCTGGAGTCTCCATGATGCCCAGCTGCTCAGAACTATACCCTCCCCTCACCCCACCTCTAAGGCCGACATCCCCAGCGTGGCCTTCTCCTCTCGGCTAGGGGGCTTCCAGGGAGCACCAGGGCTGCTCATGGCCGTCCAGCAGGACCTTTACTGCTTCTCTTACAACTAACGCAGCCTGGAAGAATGTGGATTTGAATTAAGGGAGTACAGAGAGCCATACTTCTGCCACAAGTGCTGATTCCCATGAGGGCATTTTAAATGGATGGTTCCTCTACACAGGTCCTGTTCATCTGGCTGCTGGGAAGAAGGTGCTGTGTCTCATGTGGAGACACTTAAATTATTTCAGTTAGGTTGTGGGCACAGAGAGCTTAAGTCCTTTTTATAAAAGGTATCTGTACCCATTTCTATGTTTTAGTCAATGCCTTTGCATATCCCTCACACACTTTAAAAATTACTAATTTAGGCCGGGCACGGTGGCTCCTGCCTGTAAGATTCAGCCTATGAAGCGGCTGGGGCTAGGGATCGCGGTTCGAGTCCTACCTGGGGCCCATAGCGAGACCTAGTCCCAAAAAAACAGCTAGGCGTAGTGGCGCGTGCCTGTAATCCCAGCTACCTGGGAAACTAAGGCTGGGGATTGCTTGAGTCTGTGGTACCCCGGGCAACGAGAGCCTGAGGTTCTATGGGCAAAAATAGCGAGACCTAGTCTCAAAAAAAAAAAAAAAAAATTACTAATTTAAGAGCTGGAAATTTGCAATAACTACTGTTATTTTCCCTTCCCCAAGAGCCCTTGCAAGAGGCCTACTAATGAGACTAGCTGAGACTACCAGGGTGGTCAGTGCTTGGTCCCAGACAGACATGCATCTGTTCTTAGGAAAGCAGCCTGGGGCAAGGAGGGAAGTCATTTCCCTGAGTCTCTGGAGAGGATTTAATACTG
Organism: Uropsilus gracilis; assembly: GCA_004024945.1. Classification (NCBI taxonomy): domain Eukaryota; kingdom Metazoa; phylum Chordata; class Mammalia; order Eulipotyphla; family Talpidae; genus Uropsilus; species Uropsilus gracilis. The sequence goes on from PVHY01021060.1 coordinate 22,200, forward strand.
GAGTTTCTAATCATTAAGCTAGTTTTCTCATAGATGTTCACTCAACAACAGATCTCTGTTGTTCTTACACTATTTATATGCAGTGGAAGGAAAGATGAACCTTTTGAGAATAGTAGAGGTTTTTAATAGGCCTTAGCTTGCCATTGTTGAGGCGCCTTCCAGAATGTTAGATACAGCAGTTCCTGTTCCTATCATGATGACTTGAATGTCCAGTTCAAGGACCCCCCATCTCAAAGAAAATTGGCTTTGACTGTTTGTAATCTAGGAAAAGCAGTTTGAGAGATGTTTATACAAAGTGTTAAAGTCTTATCTTTATACCACAAAAATAAACTGAAATGATCTATATGGCATGGTATATTGCTTCAGTTCATGATTTAGAAGATCCTGTGGCTTAAAGTACTGTAGCAACCAACCAGCTTAGTATGTTCTACTCTGATCTTGGTTAAGGATGAAAAAGAAGAGTAGGGACTGAGACCAGCTCTAATGGCTCTATGAAACACTTCTGTTCGCGCTCCGGACCCACTCTGCCCTTCCTCATGCATCACTGTACTACGTGAGTGGGCTGCCTGGCCGCAGGTGGGTGTGGCCCGTGGGATAAATCAGCAACGAAGCAAAAGGCAGGAGGACTGAGGTGAGGTGGTAGTTAGTTCCCTGGCTCCCCTCTTATTGGACATGGGAGGCTCTCTGTTCTTCCACCTAAGACCACAGCTTCTGCTGCAGCACAGCTCCCTTTAGATTACATTCAGTTTTCTCCATTCATCCCTGCAGACCTATGTCTAAAAATTGCACCTCACCATTGTTGCTAGCCCAGGATGCTTCACTGTGTAAACTTAAGTTCTCTTCAGTTCTCTCTCAAGTGGTACATTTCTTGCCAGAACCCTAAAGCAATACATCAGGCTGAAGCAGATCCAAAAGAAAGGGGCGGGGGAGGGGGTTGTTAAGAACACAAGTTGGTCATCAGTTGATTTAAATTCACATATTACAATAACAGGTGTTTTTAGTGCCTCTTGATTTTATAAGGAACTTTCGCCCATCTAATGTGATTTGATCCCAAAAGGAGATAGGGAAGTATAGTAATAAAGATAATTAACTTCACTTACAGGTAGAGAAGCCTAGGTAGAGACAAGAGACTTGCCGTGGCTCACACACCTGTTACATAGATGGGACTTGAAACCACAAGACTTGAGATCAGATCACATTTTTTTACTCTTTCTGCTTCTCCAGTCACTGACAATACTGGGTGTGTGTTGCAGCTAGTGCTGTGGAAAAATCAGGATGTGGCTTAGTGGAAGTGTAACCATGTTCTTACCATTACTAAACACCATTCCAGCCAGGTATGGTGGTGCACGCCTGTAATCCCAGTTACCTGGGAGACTGAGGCTGAGGATCACTTGAGTCTGCAGGTTCGAGACCTAGCGAGACCTAGTCACTTAAAAAATCTGAAAACCACCATTCCAGGGTATTGAATCATAGTCACTAAGTAAGTGGATTTTCCTGACACCAATGGGGCAGACGCTTGCAGATCACCAACATGCTCATGTTTGTTTAGATTTTGTTCCTGCTGCCACAATGCAACCCTAGCATCCTGACCTGCACCGGGGGCCCAGGAAACAATCTACACAAGTGAAGGATCGAGGTGCTGCTGTCACTGCCAGACTCACTTTGGTGACATACCTCTGCCCTGGAACGCAAATAAGCACAATACACTCTGAACCATGACCCTGTTGACCCTGTCATCCGCCCAGTACTTTTTCTTTTTTTGATCGCTCACACTCGCTCTTATGTTTATTCATGACAGGACTTGTAATCACTGGTCTTACGTCTCTAATTCCCAGCATAGCCCCACTATTCTCCGACTCACGGAGTTGAGAGCCTGGGGCTGAGGTACTCGATTCAAGTTTGATTTCTCCCCCGAACAGTGGAGCCTGTCTGACCACTTAGGAATATCAGGCGAGTTCCAACATAAGTGCCCTGTCCCCGTAGACTTCAGCTCTCTCCAGCTGTGCTGCAGTCCAAGTGTCCTGGTAGGTAAATGTAATTGTCAAAGAATCATTTCAGTTTCCCTTAGGTTTATAAAAAAAAAAAAAAAAAAGCAGGGGAGGGGTCTTGAGAATGTTTCATTAAAACAGCAATTTGAAGGCCGGGCACGGTGGCTCGTGCTTGTAAGCTTCAGCCTATGAAGCGGCCGGGGCTAGGGATCGCGGTTCGAGTCCCGCCTGGGGCCCGTAGCGAGACCTAGTTCCAAAAAAAATAGCTGGGCATGGTGGTGCGTGCCTGTAATCCCAGTTACCTGGGAAGCTGAGGCTGGGGATTGCTTGAGTCTGTGGTACCCCGGGC
>PVHY01021061.1:0-24522 GCA_004024945.1 Uropsilus gracilis
TTTTTTTTTGCCTTGATAGGCCAATCTGAGTGCCTTTGGTTTGTATCAATGCTTCTTGTTTCTTGGTGCCTGTTGTCTCTGTTGTTTTCTGCCTCATTTTGTTTTGTTGCTCTTCCCCGTTATGTTTTGGGTGTTTGGCTTTGGGGCCCTGATTCCCCACCTTATGTTTTGATAGAGCAGCTCCTTGATGGGGACAACCATCAGCTGATGGTAGGTCTCCTAGTCTTCTCCTTTGGAGCTTTGCTGTGGGGCCACTCTTGTTCTGCAGGTGTCCTCCCTCTGCAAAGGGGGTGTGCAGTACCCTTATTGACAGCATCTCTGTGCTAGATTTTTGGTTACAGTTCCCCAGTGACAATGTAAGCATAGTTCTTTCATGTTTATTCTCACAGTTCAGTGCTCTGTGGTTCTTGCCTTGCTCTTTTTTTGAGTCCTGATGAGAGGCATGTATTTCAAGAGTCTTTCTTGCTGATCCTCACCTCTTTTGTTTCTGTGGTTGAAGATTGTCTCAAGTACTTATTGCTGATGAAGGCTTATTGGAGTGGAGGCAAACCAAGAGGGGTCTGTGGCGAACCCCCCCCCACACACACACACTGTACCCTGCTTCTTGGCAGGACTGGGTGTGCGGTGTCCGCACGCCAGTCAGCCCAGGCGAGCCCGGAGCTGACCCAGTAGCAGTGATTTGTAATTACAGTATTATAGTGAACAAGTAATTCTTAACGTAGTGGAAGTGCTTAAATCTGATGTAGTTACTATTCTTTTTGATTGTTTTATCTTGGGCTACTGGGCTGTTTTCTGTGTCCTTCTGACAAGATTACAGTGGTATTTGTAGCTGCTTTCTGGTATGACAATATGTTTTGGGTTCATTTGCCTTTTCTACCCCAGTCTTGAAATAATAGTAATTTTCTCAGGACCCTGGCTCCCTATAGGAAGTAGTATTTAGCCTGTAGGAAATAGTATTTAGGCTACAATTGACAATGTTTTGCTTCATACAAAGTTTTGTTTAATTAAATCTAGAATACTTTGAGGTTTAGTGAAAAGTTGGGAAGAGAACAGACATTTTATTATGGATACATTCTTACATTTGTGAAAGTAGAAAATCCCCCATATTCCCATTATCCAACTTTAGCAGTTATTAGCTCTGATTGTTCACCTGTGTCCCTATTTCCTCTAACTCATTTTGAAGGCAATTTTATATGCTGTACACTTTTATCCATAAATATTTTAGTATATGACTATAAAGATAGAGATAATCTTACCTAGTAATTTATTAACTTCAAATTAAACTTTTTTTTTTTTTCCTAGACTAAACTGCATTTTGAGTGCCTAGAGGATATTTGTGGCTATACTCATAGGAAACTTTGTGTTAGAAAAAGACCTCTGATACTTAATGATCAGTTTTGTGAAATGAAAACCATTATGTGGTATGCTAGCTAGCCTCCCTCTTTGATCAGACTTTCACCTAAAAGTTCGTTTGGATGAAAGAACTTAACCTCCTGAAGTTTGAGAATCAATAACTCACATGAATTTTTATTCAGTAGATTTTGTGTTTTACAGTAGAGTTTTTCCATGTTTGTCTGCAAACTCTTTGACTGTTTTATTCCCTTAAACTGTTTAAGGAATGGAATTCTTTGTCTTCCTTGGAGTAGTAGAATTTATTTATTAAACTGTCCAGTCTGTGTAGATACTTTTGCAGATGGAGGAGGCAGAGATAATACACCTTGAATTGTATTATTTTTATATTTTTTTCTAGAAAATAGCTTTGGTTTTTAATAAAGTACACTATATTACTAGAGTATCATGTGATACATAAGAAATTTGCTTAGTATTGTGTTCTTATGCTCATAAGACTCCCTCACTTTGGGTTTGACTTCCAGTTCATATTTTTGTAAGGAAACATGAACAGTGTGTGGTCATGTTTGTAAGTGTGTTGTAAGGGAAAAATTTACTTAAACTCTAGCAAATAAAAAGGAATTTTATTATAGGAAATACATGATTTCACAGAAATACAGGCCTTTTTTATAAAAATAATATTAAATAATTTGTTTATATATAAATTCTGGGGTTCACCCCCCCAACGGTTCCCATCCTGTTCCCCCCCCACACACACAGTTGTGTACTTTAATTTGGTTGTTGGCTTGTTTTGACTTTTCTTCATGGCTTTTTTTGGTCTTTCCCATGTTTCATATAATAGTGAAATAATTTGGTCTCTTTTTCTTTTTGATTTGTTTCTGCTAATATGATTTCTTCTAAGTCCATCCATGTTTACAGGTCTCTTCTGACCTCTGAATTAGGTAGTAGCTAGCAATTGAAGTATCTTTCTCATTTATCACAGTTTCTTGTTACAGTATCATATTGGCCACTGCTCTGATGTATTCGCTTACATCCATAATTATTACATATATCTATATGAAGCTGTAGATTTTGTTAGTGTTGTAATTTATAGGCAATATTTATATTTACCTCAGCAGCTCCTCTTCTCTCCCATCACATATTATATATCATAGCAGATGGATGAGTTACAAAATTTATATTGATCTTTACCATGTCTTCCAAACTATTAGAACTTCCTCAAATTTTGAAGTAAGTTATGGTCTCCCTCCCTCCCTCCCTCCCTCCCTCCCCTTTCTCCCCTTCCTTCCCTTCCTCACTATGTTGCCCTGAGTGGGTCTCAAACCCACGGACTTTAGCGATTCCCAGGTTCAGCCTCCTGTCCTAGGCTTGGGATTAAAGGCATGTGCCACCACGGCCAGGTAATTTATGTTAATTTCTGTTCCAAGTTTGAGTCACTTTCAGGTAAATATTTTTACTTAATGGTGATTATGTGTAGCTATCATATTTGCTTGCTGAAGTTTCTGAAGGTAGCACCTTCACTTGGCTTTCAGGCCTATAGTCAATGTATTCAGTTATGTAATATCCCAGCTTTAAAATTTTTTAGTACTTTGTGATTGGAACTTGATAAGCAAAACTGATTTAAATCCCTACACTTTATATTAGATTTTCTTTAGAAAATCTGGTAGCCTCTTCCGGCTAGTAGTGACTTTTTTTTTGCACCATTTTGCAGACTGTCGAGTCTGCTGTTGTTTCCTTTTGACTTTCAACCAGGGAATTGGATTTCTTTTTTTCTTCAGAAACCATGATTCCACATTTTTCTAGACCTTTTCTTTCTTTTGAGGACAAGAGGCATATTTCCTGTAGCTGAGAGAGCCAATTGCATTGTGTTTGCCAAATAAAGTTACCATTGGAAAGACTTGATATGAGACCTCCCAGAAATTCTTTTGCAAACCAAGCTTATGGTGACTTTGTGTTCTGTTTTGTCATTCTGTAGCAAGTTTCCTCAAAATGAATATTTGAAAATAAATGGAAGGAAAGAAGCAAAGTAATGAATTCTGAGTTAGGTTTTTTTGTTGTTGTTTTAGGAAGAAGTCACAGATACATCTGTACAACTGCCTTTGTTGGTGTTAGTCTTTTCCATGATTTTACTTATGGTGTTGTGATACAAGCAAACTTCAAGTGAATTATTAGGATTGGGGACTTTGGAAAAGAAACATTGCATTTTTTTCTTGGGAGGATATATTCTGAAAAACTATCATAGATCTTTTTTATGAAACTTTGCATAAACTGTTAGGAGATAGGCCAGAATTTTTTTGTTTTCTGCAGCATAAGGATAAGATAAACTAGCCTTACATATATAGGAAATAAAGCAAGTTAAAATGTGATGACAATGGCCTTGTGGTATGTTGTACAGTTTGAGTGTGATTTACAGCTGCACTTTCAGTGTGGTAGCATAACCATGTGCAACTTGTAAGCTCTTGAAATGTGGTGACACCCAAATGTGCTCGAACTGTACAAACTAGATAGTAAAGTTTTAGTATGAAAAACAATTTCACTGACGTTCTAAAAAGTTGATTATTTTTAAGTAAACAAAAATTGGTTACACGGTAAAATAATATTTTGACATGGGCATACATATGTTGATAGCTTAATATTTTAAAATGACTACTACTAGAAAATTTAGAATTGTATGTGTAGTTCCTATTTTTCTGAGGTAGTGCTGTTTGGGAGTGCAACATGGCTGCTGGTTACCATTTAATATTGAGAAGCAATCCCAGGCCTCAGTGAAATGTGTGTGTGGTGCTGAGGAGGGGTTGGTGGGAAAACTTTTCCTCCAGGTAGCTTTCTGAAAGGACTTTTGATCAACTCCAGGCTTAGTCCCCTTTTTGCTAGATGCACCTGTTTGTCCATCAGGAGGTCTGACCTAAGTGTGCCTCACCTCAGGATTGACTGAAAATCATTAAATAGCTAGACTACGAGAAGGCAAGTGGTTTTAAAGTATTTATTAGATTTTGTTGACTAAATCGAAGGTGAAGCAGGAGCTGCTTTCAGCCTTTGTTTTACATCCCAGAACAAGTCAATGAGTGACACGGAGGGAACTTGCTGTTAAGACTTGTGACCACTTTTTTCTGTTTTGTTTGTTTGTTTGTTTGTTTGTTTTGAGACTAGGTCTTGCTGTGTTGCTGGGGGTAGTCCCGATCAGTATCATATCTGAGTAGTCCAGACCCTGAATCCGATCTGGGATCCCGTGGACTCAGACGACCCCCAGCCTCAGTCTCCCAGGTAGCTGGGATTACAGGTGCACACCACCATGCCCAGCTGTTGTTTTTGAGACTAGGTTTCACTCTGTTGCCCAGAGTGGGTTTCAAACCCACAGACTCAAGGAATTCCTAACCTCAGCCTCCCTAGGCTGGGATTAAAGGTACACACCACCATGCCTGGCCTTTTCCCTGTTCTTTTTATTTATTTATTTATTTTTGAGGCCCGTTGAACCGCATGCTCACGTTGCCAGGGTAACCACAGATTCAAGCAATCCCCAGCCTCAGCTCCCCAGGTAGCTGAAATTACAGGTGCGTGCCACCATGCCCAGCTGTTTTTTTGGGACTAGGTCTTACTACGTTGCCCCGAGTGGGACTTGAACCGCCATCCGTGGTCCCAACCTCGGCCTCCTAGACTGCTGCTTACAGGCATGCAGCCACCATGCCCGGCTCCCTTTTCCCTGTTCTTAAAGTTCTTTTTCATAGTGAATGCTCAGCTGGGAATTTTAGTTCTTTTAGAAGTGTGACTGCTACATATGGTAAATCCATGTTCAGTATTTTGAGATTTCCATGGTGCCTGGACTGGTTTGTATTCCCACTAGCAGTGTGGGAGGGTTTCTTTCTCTCCATGTCCTCACTGCCATTTGTTATTTCCAGTTTTTCTTTAATGTTGACCACTCTTACTGGTCTGGCAGCATTTTTTACTAGCTAAGATGTGGGATCAGTCTAAATGCTTCAAAACAGACAAATGAATAATAACAAGTACACAATGGAGTATTACTCAGTGATCAAAAAGGATAAACTCATGACATTTGTGACAACATGGATGGAGCTAGATGCAATTATGCTAAGTGGAATAAGTCAGAGATAAAGAGATAAATACTGGGTGGTTTCACTTGCATGTGGAATATAGAGAAACAAAACAAAGGATCAAGAGAAAGATAAAACTTACATGCTGACTGTGGATGTTAGGTAGCCAGCAAGAGATAGTGGGGGAGGAAAAGGGGTCAAAACAGGGCAAGGAAGAGTGCAGGGGACTGTGGTGGTGAATCACAGGTGCTCTGGTGGTGGGAGAACTACAGGGACAACATCTGAGGGGAGAAATCAAATACTGTACGAAAATGAACAACAATGTAAGAAAATACATAAAACCAAAAAAGAAGCAACTGGAAAAAAGAGAAGTGTGACTGGTAAATAAGATATATGTGAATTTTAACATCAGTATTTTAAAATAGCTTTGTTTTCTGTTCCTTAATATTAGCATTGGAGTTCTTGGCTCACAATTCTGCCTTGATTTTGTTCATTTACTACATAGCATCAGAAGTTATGCATGCAGTGTTGCAAATATCTAAATTGGGGGGGGGGTCCTGATAATTCTATAGCAGACTATAGTGTGTTGGGAGGGCTTAATTTTTAAAGGAATATTTTCATTGGTTTAGGTTTCATAGTCACTAGGGATTTCTCTTCAACATAATAGACTACGTGATTAATGGAAACCATAGGTTAGTAGTATTTAGAGTGCAATAAAATAATGGCTTACATGTAATTTAGGGGTGAAAAGATGGCTGTAAGAACAGATGGTTCTGACTGGGCATGGTGGCATGTGCCTGTAAGTGGCAGCCTAGGAAGCCGCGGCAGGAACCAGGGATCGTGGTTCGAGTCCCGCTCGGTGCAACATAGTGAGACCTAGTTTCAAAAAAATACAGCTGGCTGTGGTGGTGTGTGCCTGTAATACCAGCTACCTGGGAAGCTGAGGCTGGGGATTGCTTGAGTCTGTGGTTCCCTGGGCAACATGAGCCTTGCAGTTCCACAGGCAAAAATGGTGAGACCTAGTCTCATGTGCCTCTAGAGCAGATGCAGGAAATACTGGATTTTATAGTATGTTTTCATATGTCTGATGGTGCTTGTTTACTTATGTCCTTTTTTTCCTTTGTTTTAGAATATGGTTTCTAGTTTTAGGGTTTCTGAACTACAAGTATTACTAGGCTTTGCTGGACGGAATAAAAGTGGACGCAAGCATGACCTCCTGATGAGGGCGTTGCATTTATTGAAGAGCGGCTGCAGCCCTGCGGTTCAAATTAAAATCCGAGAATTGTACAGACGCCGATACCCACGGACTCTTGAAGGACTTTCTGATTTATCTACAATCAAATCCTCGGTCTTCAATTTGGATGGTAGCTCATCACCTGTAGAGCCTGAGCTGGCCGTGGCTGGAATCCACTCGTTGCCTTCCACTTCAGTTACACCTCACTCACCGTCCTCTCCTGTTGGTTCTGTGCTGCTCCAAGATACTAAGCCCTCATTTGAGATGCAGCAGCCATCTCCCCCAATTCCTCCTGTCCATCCTGATGTGCAGTTAAAAAACTTGCCCTTTTATGACGTCCTTGATGTTCTTATCAAGCCCACAAGTTTAGGTAAGTATTTCTTTTGGACAAGAGAATGTTAAATAAAGCACAAGGCCTTCAGTTGTTGGTCCATGATTTGTTAGATTGTCATAAAATTGAGGCATTACTGTCAAATATTAAAGTGTACAGATCAGTCACAGGCAGCTGTGCCTGAAATCTAATATCAGATTGGTAAGTCATCATCGACATGTTCGTGTATTTTAGAAGTCAGATTGCTCCTGTGTGTCTGGGAACAGGCAGGAGTCCCTTGTATTATTGCGTGTTATCCCACATTTTGATACTTTCACAAAAATCTTAATTTTCTGTTTAATGTAACTTTTAAGCTGGTTTCCTAACAAAGTAAGTCATATTTGTTTCTCGAAAATAGCACATGGAGTGTGACTATTTTGGTCGTTACAGTGGAAGGTGTTTCAGAGACTAGTCTTACCTTTTTGTTTAATAGCCATCAACTGCTAAGAAACCAATAAATGTTATCATGTTAAAGTTGATACATGTGACTTTAACAGATTTTTTTTTTGATTGATTACTTTCGTGTTACAATGGCATAATTTCTTACTGAAATTATTTTTTGTGGTATTTGGATTTACTGATGAAATAAATTATTTGAGAAATAGCATTTCATAGTTAATCTGGGAGATTTTTTTCCCTTATCATCCTGGGAAACGCTTTTTGCTTCAAGTCACAAATATGTCAATGTGCTTTCCCCCCTTTTGTGTAGAATTACAAAACATTACAAGGCATGTACAAAGCATCTGGTTGAGCTAGAAGGAAATTTTGAGGGCCAGAGATAGTTAAAGGTGTTGGTGTGGTCTGATTGGTGGCAAGAAGAGGTTATACTTTCCCCATACCCTTTCTCTTGCTGTAATTGCTTTTCTTTAGCAAAACTAAGACAAGCAGAGTAGTATATTTTATCCCTTCAATACATTCATCCTGAAATAAAGATTCCCTGATGGTTCATATTTTATTATTTGTAAAAAGTTCTCTAAGTAGAATTAGTTCATCAGTGCGTATACTAGAACATATTTGACTATTGGCAATATATTGTTAGGTAAATTTACAGAATAGTTGTTCCTAGAAATTAAGAGAATGTCTCATTGTATTTTTTGGGGTGTCAAAAATAAGTCTTTGATTTTTGATACGTAAAGCTTTTTTTTTTAAAAATTAACAGAAACAAGCCTTTGAGTTAGTACATCAGTATTAATATGTTAAGAATTTTCTAAGTATTAAATATACTCCAGTTTTTAATAATGTAGTTAAGAAGGATGATTTCATTGGGTAATACTTTTAAACTGTAATTTTTTTTGTTTTTGTTTATTTGTTTTGAGACTAGGTCTTGCTATTTTTGCCCGTGGAACCGCAGGCTCACGTACCACGGGTACCACAGACTCAAGCAATCCCCAGTCTCAGCTTCCCAGGTAGCTGGGATGACAGGCGCGTGCCACCACGCCTAGCTATTTTTGGGAACTAGGTCTCGCTACGGGTCCCAGGAGGGACTCGAACCGCGATCTCTAGCCCCAGCCTTTTCATAGGTTGAAGCTTACAGGCATGTACCACCGTGCCTGGCCTAACTGTAATTTTTTGCATGTAAATTAATAGATAATTACTCTATCAACTTTAAAAGTTTTAAAGTATAAAATTTTATCTTATACAAATGCTTGTGCAATTGGACATGAATTTTGAGAAACAAAACAGCAAAGAAAAAGAACAGAAATGGAAAAAAAGGAAAGATACCCATTTCTTGAAGAGTTCTCCAGGGATTTTTTTTTTTTAAACATTCAGAGGTTTTTATTGCAGATATTATAACCAAAGATGAAATGTAATTTGAAAAAGTAATATTCTTACTGTATTGTAATTAGTAGTAGAATAAAGTGATAAATGCATACATGCTTAAAAATTGAGCCAGTTTCAGAATCATTTTTGCTTTCATGACTGAGATGAATGCAGTTTATTTCTTTATATGGGATATTTTAATCATAAAAAATTGTGGATTTACCACATTCTATCAGAAAATCTGGTGTTTGTATCTAGAGATTGTTGTTAGAATATTATCTTTCATTTTCTCTCCCCAGTTCAAAGCAGTATTCAGCGATTTCAAGAAAAGTTTTTTATTTTTGCTCTGACACCTCAGCAAGTTAGAGAGATATGCATATCCAGGTAAGAGATAATGTTTGGAATATATTTACCATGTTAGTTTATTCTGCTAGGATTACCATAACAGAGTACCACAGACTGGAAGACTTAACAGAAATTCAGTTTCTCAGGAGTTTGGAAGTCCAGGTTAAGGTGTTGACACATTAAGTTTCTCTCGTCCTCTCTGGTTCACCAGCAGCATTCATCACCTTTTAGCTGTGTATTCATGCATGTGATCTTTCCTCCTGTGTGTGTCTTCATCTTATAATGCATTTATTAGATTAGGACTCCACTCTTAGGACCTCTTGAAAGTTCTTGCTTCCATGTAGAGCCACTGTAGGAGAAACAGGGCTTCCTGATGTGAAGTTTGGGGGGACACTATTTTCTTAACTATTTTTCCTTAAGTGAGAAGATATGCTTGACTGAGGTTAATCCCCCCAAATTTAATATTCTCTGCTGGAGAAGAATTTAACCTTTAAATAAAACTTAGGGTTATCTTTTGAATTTTTGTCATTTTGGACCTTAACTTTCTGGCACAAGATGATCTAGGTTTGTCTTGTATTTTCTCTATCTCAAGAACTCTAGTTTTCCTTTAATTTTATAACATTTCTCCCTCTTTCTGGGAGAAAAGTGGTTCATTTGATTCTATAACATAGTGCACCTTTTGGATCTGTGCTTTCTGTCATTAAACACTGTTTACATGGTTCTCAAACTTTGTGTAGAACGATGAACTGGGGAATTTTTAATAAGTCTAGATATCCAGGTTATATTCATGTCAGTTACATTAGACTTTCTAAGGGTGCAAGACAAATTAGTTTTTATCTCTTCCAGGTGTTTCTAGTGTACAAATTTGAGAACACCTGTTGTTTATTCAGCTTCTGCCCTTGCAGTAACAGTAGTAAGGTATAAACTAAGCTTTGTATGCATTTTGGCTGGGTGGTTTTGTTTTTTCATCTTGTGAAGATGCATCAGCGAGTTTTGCTCTATTCCTGGCTTCAGTACTACTCCTGCATTTGGTATATTACATCTCTCTAGCTGCACCCTCTTACTCTCTCATACTGACTTCTCGCACATCTGCAGCAATCAGTTTGTGATTCTCTTCTCAGTATTTTGTGATAGTGTCCATGAGTGTGCTTTGTCATTTTTATATTTGTAGCTGCAAAATCAGTCACCAGCACTTCCCTCTGGAGATCTTTATTGTAACTGCTACCTTGCTGACCCACACATGTATCAAACACAGTGTCTTCCACTCAAACCTGCCTTCATCTTTTATTCTTTCATTTACTCATTCAGTAGATAATTATTTACTGTCTACTATGGTCCAGATAATGTTCCAGCCTCCAGGGGTGCAAAGTTGAAAAATAAATAGGCCATAAGGAAATTGTTGCTTCATGTATTTCCTCCTGATGGTTTTTTAATTAATGGCTTGGACTATGCCTGGACTGAGGCCTCGTTGTATTATCCCACACTTCATCTACCATATCTCTTGGTTTGCTATATTCCATTGGTGGCTAGTCACTGAGGTCTACCTGCTCTTAGGTAAGTTTCTAGAGCCCTTGAAGCTCATGTACTCAGTATGCAAATTTTGGAAACATTGAATGACATAACTTACTTTACCTCTTCTCCTGTTGAGTGGTATCATAATCTGTCAGTTTGTACCATTCAGTCTAGATGCTCTCTACTCTTTATTTGTCTTGTTAGTCATGGAGTCCAATCAGCTTTTATGTCTAAAGATATTTCAGTAATCTTTACATTTAAAGTAATTTCTGACCCTCCTCCTTTGCCCATGTAATTGTAATGGTCTCTCAGTCTCTCTCTTCAGACCATGCAGTCTTTCTAAAAGCTTGATCAGTTTTTCCTCTCTTCTGGTTAGAAACTCTGTAGCGATACCTTCTGAAGTCAGTCCACCCCCATTGCCCTCCTTGCAGTTCTCTTAAATGTACCACTCTGCTCATCATCTGTATCATCTCATGTCTTGTCATTTTTTCTAGCAACCTGTCCTCAGCGTAGGTTTTGCTTGCGTATCTTCATTTTTACTTTGTTTTGCAAATCTGTAATGTTTTAGGGTTATTCAAGTCTTAATTCTTATGTGAGACCTTTCCAGGTTTCTCAAAACCCATCCTTTGTTTCTCAATGTAGTCTGTATTTTCTATTGATGAATTGTTTCATTGATTTGACTACTTGTATTCAAAATTATTGATGAAAGCAGCATCCCTTACTTATTTTTTATATTCTCAAACCCCTGTCACAGTGCCTGGTATACAGAAGTGCCTACTTTATATTTGATGGATGAATGAGATCAACATGTGAAACTTAAAATAGTGACCTGCAAAAATTTCTCAAGATACTTTTGAAGACATTTAACACACTGCATTTCCTAGTTTATATCACTTTCCCTCACTAGAATGAAGCATATGTCCTTGGCTATTCAAAACCTTTTAATATGTTGCTTGTATCTTTGTAAGTTCTTCCTTTACCATTTCTGTTCTCAAATTAATGTTGCCTCGCCTGATGAGATTCTGTTCTGTATCTCTGCTTGCTTCTTTTCCCTTTACTTTTGTTGAGAATCTCTGCACTAGAAAAGCCACTGCAAATCTTGTGTCTTATTTACCTTTAAAATTTCGGTATTGTGGCTGAAATATTTCTTGATTTTGGTATTAGGATGAAATGGATTACTCACAAGAGGTAAATGTGCTCTAGGATACTGACATATTTTGAATAGGCATTTGAAAAGGATGGAACTAATACTAGGGAAACACAGACCAGAATTAACAATAGGAGCAGCCAGCTCCTATGAAGTGAGCACTTCATATATTCAGGTTCTTTACAGGTGTTATTAACATGTGTAATGGTCACAAAAACTCGATAAATGAGGTGCAGTAGCTTTCCATCTTAAGCAGATGTAGAAATTGAGGCATAGAATGGTGAAGTAATTTGCTCAAGAGCATACAGCTACTACTGTGGATCTCCAGTTGGTCATGCTTTGCCTTACTACCATCCAGTGAACGTAAAGAAGTGGATGTGATGAGGAGACTGACCCAGTTAGAGCAAAATGAGGGTTAAATGTTCTTCAAAGGAAAGACTAATTAATATCCAGTGATCTTCTAACAAAGTCCAAGATTTGTGATAATGACTAAGAACAATTATTTGTAAACTGTGATGTGCATACATGTCATTTGGATCTTGTGAAATGTAGATTCTGATTCTGTTGTAATCAACCGAAAAACAGTGAAAACTATTAATGATAGTAGTTTTCTAGTAACTATAAAAACTAAACCAATAAGACTACCTGATAAATAGAACTTCATAGTTAAAGAAAATGCAAATGACTAGGATGCTCACCTTCAAGGAAGTACCACTGTGGGTTTACAGATTAACTCTTAGACTATAGTGCGCTCCTTTTCATATTTAACCAAATCTTTAGCTTATTGAGATAAACAATGCTTCATACAAATTTCTGTAAGTACCTTAAAGTTGCCATGAAGACATAACTAAATGTTAAGTAAACGAGTATCATCACTACAGCATTTTCATTAAGGCTTGTGCTCTTGGTTATCTAGTGTTCATCTTTTAAGAATTAAGAATAAAAATTCAAGCAGTGCCCTTTTTTCCTGGTGAGACAGTTACTGTTGAATTCTCATTGTACTTTTTTAACCATATTTCTTTCTCTTCCCCACAGGGATTTTTTGCCAGGTGGTAGGAGAGATTATACAGTCCAAGTTCAGCTGAGGCAAGTTTGAAATGTTCTGTTACTTTCATTTTATATTTACTGTCCATGTACAAACAGTCCTGAATTGGAAGAAACATAAGCATGTTTGAGAACACTATTTAAGAGTACTTTTGTCTTTTGTTCTTGTATGTAGACTTTGCCTGGCAGAGACAAGTTGTCCTCAAGAAGATAACTATCCCAACAGTTTGTGTATAAAAGTAAATGGAAAGCTATTTCCTTTGCCCGTAAGTTGCTTTTTATTCACCAAGCTTGTGTATAATATATTGTAAATAATTAAACTGACAGCTCAGTACAAATGAACGGTCTTGGCATCAAGATTAATTACTGAGTTCTACTGGAAAGGTTCTTGACTCTTTGGAGAAATGACTTCTTCTGGATCTGGGGAGCATGGGAAAAATAAGCCTGCAGTATTTTGCAGAAAGCAAGGAAACTGTGGACTCTTGGAATTATATCAGATGGCTTAGTGGCAGGAAAGGCTTACGTATTTAGGGCAACATGTGCTGGATCTGATTTAGTTGAACCTGAGTTGTGGATGAGATGAGATGGTGAGAAGCGAGACTTAAAAGCAACTGGAACATGGAGATAAAGGACTACCAGTTTGGGCCTTACTGGTACACTTCCTTTAGGGGATAGATACAGTGATAGTTGACTGACACTGTTGTAAGCAGTGAAGCAGAATATGGGTTTCTATACAAGGACAGAAACTCTTTCTGACCTGAGAACTCTTGAACTCTTCAAATTCATTTAGACCTTAAAAAGAACACTTAATCGTTGAACTGTACTGTTTATATCTTCAATTAGGCTTGGATATGCTTCTAAATTGTTCTAGCAGTAAAGCCATAATCAAAAAAGTAGTGGAGCATGTCCTTGTCATCATGCTCTACTACTGCTACTGTAAAGTGAAGGTATATTTGTTTGAAGTGGTAGAAAATAGTGATTCCACGGGTGTGCTAAGTTGCCATTTTAGCAGAGCAGACACTGTTGTGATTATTGAAAGGGGGGTGAAGCTGTTTAGCATTCCTGCTGAGCATCCAACTTGACTCTGAAATAAGTTTGAGCAACACCTCTGAGCAGCTCATAAAACATAGTTTAGGACTCTGGGCTCTGCAGAGCCAGTTGGTTATCATTGAATCCAAAGTGAGGAGGGATGGCTGAGTTTGACCCCTGTAGGGCTCTGACTTGGACTCCCACTTGTCTCATGCACAGCCTATAAACTTAGAAACCTGAGAAACATGAATTTTATAGGGTTTGAGCAGCATGGCTACCTGACTGTAAAGGTGAACCTTTACACATTTTAAGATTGTGCTCGAGGGGGGGTGAAAGGAGAAACTGCTGAAGCTCAGTAGATTTGCTTTGGGGATCTCTTGTCAAATGAACTTGATTTTATTTCTGCCTTAGATGCTAAACATTTAAATTTACAAAATTTCAACTATTTCCTATTGTCAGTAACCAGATTATTAATAGTTGAGCTAGGTGATTAATAGATGATGCTGGTGACTAAGTCAGGATTACCAGTGAAATCAATACAGTCATGGGAGTAGAAAATATGTTTCAAATACTTAATGTGATTAAGACTAGCACATACTTGATTTTGAGTTTGCTAATGTCTCATTCTTCTAGTTCACTGTTACTCTCCTTCCTCCTTTTGTCCTCTTCTTTTGTCAAACTGATTTGTGATTTTGTTGCTTGATGTCTGTTTAGCTAGTTCATAGATTATTATTTAGCTAGTTCATAGATTATTATTGTCATCTTGGTAGATCCTATTCCATTGTTTTTATTTGGTTAATCTAACAGTGGGCATTATCCTCCAGGTGAAGAACAGGCAAAGCAAAGTTTCCTTTAAAAGTACTAGATAAATTCCTGGATTCTTTATAAAAGCACTTTATTTTTAATGAGTTTTTTTTTTTTAATTTAGTTGTATTTCACTTGAGCAACTTTAAATGGACTTAACCCTTCCCTTCCTCTCTCTTCCCCTCCCCCCACATCCTTTCCCATATTATAATGAAAGATTTTTAAGTATCTTTTTCCCTCTTCTGTTTTTAATGATTTAAAAGTTTTGTTGCCAAAGTGTAGATAATGCACACATGAATTCTCACTTGTTGTCTACCTCTTAAAATAAGTCAGTGAGGGATGTTCCTTATTTGCGCTGCTAATTTTCCTGTGTAGTATATACCTGTATTTCATTGTATCTAAGGTGCTTATTTTTACATCATGAAACCCCAAGGTATCTTACAGTTGCTGGTGACCAGGTGGCAGTTCTGGTGTACTGAATTGGGTGCACTTGTACAGCCTTTGATATAGTCCCATGGCATGACTAATTAGTTATACTCTCTTGGTTTTCCTGTCAACAGATGATTTAAGGACATTTTGAGGAATGAGCATGGATCTTGACTATTGTCTGAAACCTGGATCACCATTAAAATATGCAGCTAAAAGTATTTCTGACTTGCAAGGAATTTGAGCAACATTAGTGGAATACACTATAGTTTTAAGAAATACCTTACACTTCCGTACTCTTAGTGGTACAGAGTATTGTATGGAAAACATAAGCATTTGATTACTGAGTGAAAAGTGTTTCTGAAAATTGCCATATATATTCAAAAGGAAATTGGTTAGGTAATTCATTTTGCTTATTTTTCTTCTTATGTATGTAGAAATAAGTAGTGATATTGCATTGTATTATTAACTTAGTGTTTTTTCCTTCTCAGTGGTACATAGTTAAATTTGTTAAATGGCTTCTTAGTTTCAGTGAAAAAGGCATGTTTTTGAACTTTTGGTTTGCCGAAAAATATTTTGGTTTTGAAAATCATAAACTGAGAAGTCCTGTGGTGGTTGAAATTGGTTATAATGTGGATCAAAATTTATGCATTCACTATTTAAAATAAATACTTGATGACCAGCGTAAAGTATAAATAGTATTATAGCCATCAAGCTAAATGACACTTGAAATATTTTTGTTCACTCCACCTGTTCTTAAAGATGAGTCTGTTCTACCTTGAGAAAAGTTAGTGGAAAACATTTTTATCACTTACAAGATTTCAGTGATACCTTGAGATTCATTAATTTGTTCTCCCCCTACCGCCTCCCCATTCAATACATTTTCAATGGAAGTTCCTAAGATCAGTTAGTATAGGAAGGAACAACTGTATCTCTGAAGTCTGGTGTAGACTCTAAAGAAAGTAGGTTCATAGCCATTATTGGGAGTATATCAGCACCTTTAACTTTAGTTATGGAATGTGAGGGTTTTTTAGTGTACTTTTCTGAACTTGAGAAATACTTTATAACTTTATTTAGAGATCATTTTCTTCTTTTGAATTGACCTTAGAATGAAGACTTGATTACCTGGATAAATAAAAATAGTATTACTGAAACTAATCAGGTTCCTTTATAAGAAAGTATTTAATGTCCTTCACATAAATTCAGGTTAATTTTCTTTTTTATGGTTATAGGGCTATGCACCACCACCTAAAAATGGAATTGAACAGAAGCGCCCTGGACGACCTTTGAATATTACATCGTTAGTTAGGTTATCTTCTGCTGTGCCAAATCAGATTTCTATTTCTTGGGCATCAGAAATTGGGAAGGTAAAGATTCTTTCCTCTTTGCAGCATGAAATTAGGAATTGGTTTATTTTACTTTTTCTGAGGCTACTGGTTCCACCTTGTTTAGTTTTCTGATTATAATCTATAAAGGGCAGTAATTTTCAATGCAGGGGTGGCGGTTTAGAAATTCTTAAGGTTAAAACCTAGCATTTTCTGAGTGTCATCTCTTGGAATGTAAATAAAGGTAATAGTGTCATCAAAGTAGTCTTTATGTGTATATGTATTATTTTAAGAAACTGTAAATGTGGGTGATTCTACATTTTTATGAAGGAAAACAAAACTTTGGAAGGATTGCTTAAATATACTCATGTTGTGATAATCGGTTTCAGCCTTTATATAAGCAGCCGATAATTTCAGGTTTACATGTGGCCATCTTCTATGAACATGTTTGCTTAGAATTTTATCATTTTCTTTATTCCTTCAGGTTGATGAACTGGGCTTCTGAGTCAGAGTCAAAATGCATTATCAATTATGAGATGCTGATTAATGCAAGAGATTTTCATTTTGGAACTTGTTTTTGTAACTAAACTAATAGAATAGTAAACAAGATTTTAATTAGTTTCTAAACATCTACTTTAGTGCTGCTATTTTATAAAGGATACGCATGTTTTGTAGATGGAGAAGTTGGATCACAGTTGTAGCAAGAATTTTTTTATTTTATTACCAAGGTTATCGAAGAACTATACGTAAAGAAGAATCTTTTTTTTTTTTACTAATCTTTGGACTCTAACTATATTACTCTCTCCTTAATGATTGTTCCTTTGAATGCTCATTTCTGAAAATCTTCTCTTAACGTAGTTTTCCTGTAGGGCACTGATTTCTAATTTTTATTTGTGTGAACTGAATGTGCACTGATAAAGCACTGGATAATGATTCAGAAACTCTTGTGTTAGTTACAGAGTGACCATTGTTAATTTTGGTCCACTTGCTTAATTTCTTGAGGCCGATTTATTATAAAGATTTTGTAAAACCTTGAATATGTTATGCTGTGCATATGTAAGGGATTTTTTTTTTTTTTTTGAGACTAGGTCTCGCTGTTTTTGCCTGTGGAACCGCAGGCTCTCGTGACCCAGGGTACCACACTCAAGCAATCCCCAGCCTCAGCTTCCCAGGTAGCTGGGATTATAGCCGTGCGCCACCACACCCAGCTATTTTTTTGGGATTAGGTCTCGCTACAGGCCCCAGTGGGACTCAGACCGCGATCCCTAGCCCTGGCCGCTTCATAGCCTGAAGCTTACAAGCACGAGCCACCGTGCCCGGCCCTGTAAGGGATGTTATTAGTAAATGAACATAAACATTGAAGGTGGCAGTTTTCTTGTTACACAATGGTAATGATATTTCCTTGGAATTAAAATAATAAACTGACTTAAAATTTACACAGTTAATTGGGTATTTAGATATATTTAAAAGAACTGTTGTAGGACATTAAAAAGGATTTAAAATATTTTGTTGAGCAAATATTGAAAGTTATATTTATTGTAGAATCCATTGAATATATGTAATGAAATGATAAGATATATTTTTGACATTTAGTCAGAATAGTATGTCAACTCTTCATAACTCTAAAAAGTAGTGAAAGTTCCTTTGTGTGAGATCTAAGAGATATGGGACTTCACATTCTTACTTTCTGGCCTTGTTTTGATTTTTATCTTAATGTGTCTTACTGTAATGACTGCCCCTTCCCCAGTAAAATGCCCTTTTGGGATCAGGCCTTAACATCAAAGTTTTCCTCAGAAGAAAACGGATTTTGGGATTTATCTGACTAATTGGCTCAAGGTTCTGTGGCATGTGGCCTCCATGCCAGTACTAAAATTTTGGTACACTGCATTGGATTCATTCAGACTGTTGGTGTTGGAAATCTGATTCTGTCAGTTTTTAAAAATAGTATGAGAACCCAACTACATAACATCAGAACAATTCTAATTACAAGCGGGCATTCAAAAATGCATTCTTTCACATGCTGTGGAGACCCCTAAAGTGCCAGTTTTACTAAATTAGATGTGCAGTTGGGAAACCACTGACCTGAGCTGGATGTTTTAAAGTGACACATAGTTGAGAAGTAGTTGAGTTGATTTTGTCCCCTTCCTGTGGATATTACTTTGAATGTTGTTTTTAGAAACTAGAAATTCTTATTTTATGTAAAATAGGCTATTATATTATCTGTCTTTAATACAGATTATCTTTCTTTGTAGAATTACTCCATGTCTGTTTATCTTGTACGACAGCTCACATCAGCCATGTTATTACAGAGATTAAAAATGAAAGGTATTAGAAACCCTGATCATTCCAGAGCACTAAGTAAGTAATGTTTGAAGACTGAGCATATGAGTTGATTTAATGGGGAAAAGAGCCTCACATATATATCAGTATAGGCACAATTTGGGACTAATTATTATAAACTCTAAGAAGAATTATGATTTAAAAAATAAGAATGAACCTCTGTAATCTGAGAAAAAAAAAACAAACCCAAAAACCATTCTCAAGAGAACCAGTTTTAAATCTCAACTAATCTAAATTTTGCCCTTTTACCTCAGTAAGGTAAACAGACTTAAGCTTGATAGTTTTGATGCACACATTGACTTGCGAATAAGAACCCAAGCCTCAAGTATAAATTAGAATATAAAAACAAACAAGCAAGCAGAAAACTCTGCATAAGACGCTCTCTTTACAAAAGAAATGTTGCTATCAAAAATAGCATTTGCTTTCTGAGATATTATTTTGTGATTTTGCTTTCATAATGCATAACAAGTAGAGAAAAAAGCCTAACTATGACTGTAAATAATTTACTTTAGTAACTGAATTTAATTGAATAAGACATTTTTGGGGAAAGAGTATTCTTCCCCAATTTTCTCCCATACCACTGAAATGGGCCAGTAGGAGATAAGGAAGAGCCATGGGAGAGGAGCCATGGGAGACTGTTGAGTTGGTATTTTGTTCCTTACCGTCATACCAGTTCTCAACACCTTAGACAATAGTGTTAATCTTCCTGTTTAAACTGAAAGCTAAGGAAAAGTGATCCTCAGCCTCAGCCTCACAGGTAGCTGGGATTGCAGGCACCTGCCACCATGCCTGGCTGCTTTTTCAAGACCAGGTTTCCCTGTGTTGCCCAGGGTAGTCTGGAAACCGCGAACATTTGCCTCCCAGCACTTGGACTACAGGCGCACGCCACCATGCCTGGCTTAAGGAAGCTTTTCCCTAATCTTTCTTGCCCACTCCAGGTCCATTTTTCTTCATTTAGTTCCAGTCCTAATCTCCTTATAATGGTATTGAGAATTAGACATTTGATGATGTATTTATTAATTTTTATACACAGCAATGTGTATATACTGTCAGATGAATAAAACCACACACATTACCATGCCCATAGTAATTTTCACTTGTCAAAAAAAGTAGACTATTTTTACAAGTCTGTTTACAAGTCTAACAGTTGTTGGAAACAGCCCGTGTCCTCTATTTAAATAGAGACATCATGATTGTGTGTTAGAAAAGGATAGAAGCTCAACTACTGCTTTCTGAGTTCCTTTTCTTACTGTATTCTCAAATCTGAAATAGCTTTCTGCTTTGAAACTCTTCTCTATCTACAGTTTTACTTTTAAGAAAAAAAATTGAAATTCAGCAATAAGTATGTGATGTAGAATTTGCAAGTTCATGATTCTTTCAACTTGTATAGGAAATATGTGTTTCAGTACATTGACAATAAACAGTTTGTATTCTAATTCTTGTAGGTTTTATTTTTACTTCATGTAGTTTCTTGAACTATTTGAAGTGTTTGGGAAATTTTAAATACGATGATACTATTTCTGTTATTTCTATCCTATGTCAGAATTAATTAAAACCTTAAATTTATTTTTCCTTTTTTTTTTTAAGTTAAAGAAAAACTTACTGCAGATCCTGATAGTGAAATTGCTACAACAAGCCTTCGGGTATCCTTGATGTGCCCTGTAAGTAACAGAATAAAACAGTCTGGAGCATTCTACTTTTTTAGAAATTATTGATTTTCCTCTAAAATAACTGTGGGAGTAGATATCTCAATAAAATTCTGAACTTTCATTTTTCCTTTTAGAAATCTTCATAGTTAAATGTTATAAATCCAAAGAGTGTTCAGTTGTTTACTCACTGAGAAGAGACCTGAAAGGATATGTATTAAAAAGTGAAGAGACCTTTAGTTTGAGAATAACCTGTCACAGTTAATACTATTTATAACTGTAGCTAATAATAAACATACATTAAGAACTGGATCCTTTTATCATACTAATAAATGGTATGAAAAAAATAGCAATGAAATTCTTAGAACCTAGTAAATACTAATTGATACTTTGAGTTTAATGAGTTAGAATGTATGCAATGGCTTACTCTATAATGTGCTTTTAAATTGTACAATAGTTTATATTTTTTGTCTCCTGACTTAAGACTGTGAGAGAAGAATCAGTATTTCCTCCCACAATTGACTAAGTACCAAATATTCTGGAGGATCTGAGTCTCTGATTCATCTTACAGAAATTATTAGGAGCCTGTGGTTATCAAACCCAAGAAGAAGGTCTGCAGGCCCAGGAAAGACATTAATACCTTGAGGTGGTGGCAGAGACCCACAAGCTTATGCAGATAGACAGGCATGAATTCTTTTGAGTGTTTTCAGGTTTAGGTTTCCCTCCTCTTCAAGTTAAAATTGATAAGGCAGGAGGAACACATGAAATTGCCATTTTGTTGGTCAGAAACAGTTTGATGTTGACATTTTCTTATTTAGCAAACATTGCTAAGAACATTCTACACACCATGATTACATGGAAAGGGAACTCATGTTACTTTAATTTTTAGTATGTCAAATTAATCTTAGGAGGAATGTGCTTTTACACTACCATTCTACAGTTGCAGGATGCTATTTCCTATGTTATTTTTTGGAGCCTGTTTTTTTGTTTGTTTTCTCCTTTTTCTCTATTCATTCTACATGAAAATACAACTCAAAGCATAATGGTCAAACATACTAAAGTGGTTAAAATTCCTTCTGTAAAAGAATAGGATATAGTTTCTTTCAAATGTGTTGACTTTAGTAAAAATGATAGATTTAGGTGGCGCCACCACATCCAGTTACATTTTTTTTGTAACTAGGTATTGCTATGTGCCCCTGGCAGGACTCGAACTGCGATCCCTGGCCCCGGCCGTGGCTTCCTAGGCTGCCACTTACTAGGCATGCCACCATGCCCGGCCAGGTTATAGCAATGTTAAGTTAATAACTATAATACAGGTATATGTTAGTTAGAAGACCAATAGTAGACGTTCTGGTAAAATTTAGTGTCTGGATCATAGAAGTTAGATGATAAAAGTAATTTTTTTGAGGATGAGATGGTTGCTATTACCATTTGAAGAAAGCACAATGGAGCCTACTGATTGGAAGTTACTCAGAATTTGGTATGGTAGGAGGGAAATTGGAGAAGAAAAAGAAAAGGAACACAGCTACTTGGAAGTACAAGAGAAACTTTGGGTTTACTAGGGAAAAATAGAGAAAAATAGTAAAGGAAGGAAGAAATATTATATTTCACCTCGTGTTTGTAAAATAACTTGGATAGTGGGGTATGGGGGCGTAGTCCAAAACCTGTGTCCCAGGGGCCAAAGGAGCCTGCATAGTTTTATTGCTGAACTCCATTCCATGTTTGATTTTCACACTGGAGTTGTATATTGATGAAGTCAGTGATTTTCAGCATGTCCTGCAGAGGGGGCTGGGTAGTTGGGGAATAGAAAAGGAAACTAGGTTTGATTTTTCTCACTTAAAACTCGGTGTTTCCCAAAACAAAGGGATCTGCTGCTGCAGTTAGTTTGGAAGCACTGATTTGAGCCATTTTTACTCATAAGCTCTTAATTTAGGAAATTAAGGTAGATGATTTTGGATACTTTATAGTGAAGTGAGAACCAGTTTATATAGTAGCTATTTATTAATTAAAAATTTTTGTTTTGGGTACCCACTGTTTCATTTATAAAAACAATCTCAAAATAGTACCATTATCTGACTCAGTAGAACTTAGCACATTGAAATATTTTTGTTACTATAAGATAAGGTTAAGGGTAAGCCAGCACATTAATACACGAGTCTGTGTAAAATAGTAACCTTTGTGCAAGATATCTGTTAATGTGGCAAAAATCACAAATATCTTTAACTTTTTATCCAAAAATTTCACCTTTAGGTGAAAATTAGATATTTCTTATAGCACTGTTTATAGTGATGAAAGATTGGAAACCATTTAAATTTCCATCACTAGGGTACTGCTTCAATAATGATCCTTTATAGCATATACTACATATCAATTATGATACTTTCATATCGTAGATTTTTGTGCTGATATAAGTGAAATAGTCACCAACACTAAGTTATGTTGTGACCAGAGTAGCATGCATGTATTGATTATGCATTGATTATGCATAAAACAACTATGAAAGGATATATCAGAGTTGGATAACTAGTTCCCTCTAGAACAGGTGAGGAAGAGACATGTTTTCATTAATATGTGTCTTTTCTTATCGGTGATTTTACATGTTATCTATGTGCTCTAAAGTAAAATGGTTTTTTGAAAGTCAAAGGGAGAGCATTAAACACAAAATATATAGAGACCTCAATGTCAATGAATTCTCGCTTGAATTGTTTTCTTTTTCAATTTCAGCATTTTGTATTACTTCTCCAGTCCTATATTCTGAGGCTTTGTTTTCCTATCTGATATGGTTTTTCTTTCTGTCTTCCTGTTCTGTAGTTAGGAAAAATGAGGTTGACAATCCCATGCCGAGCAGTGACTTGTACACACCTGCAGTGTTTTGATGCTGCCCTTTATTTACAAATGAATGAGAAAAAGCCCACCTGGATTTGTCCTGTGTGTGACAAAAAAGCTGCCTATGAAAGTCTTATATTAGATGGGTAAGTATATTCCAGTATAACTACTAGCTATGTCTTTGTTCAGTACAGCCTCACAAATCCTAGAAACAGTTCAGATATTTGTGAATTTTCTGCTTTATGGTTAACTGTACTGGATCTTATTTTTAAACTGTAGTTAGTAGCCTTTATAACTTTATAGCAGTTTGCTGGGGCATGAGTTGTGTAGTTCTTTTTATGTATACTTTTCAAGATGGTATTTCATCACAAAGAAAAGAAGAAAACCTAGTTAGTGAGGTCATTTTGCTTACTTAGAAATTTTGAAGGACAGTTAGGATCAGGCAAAAATGCAGAGCAATAGTAGATAGATGGAGTTGCGCAGATGTTCATTTTTCAGCTGGAATTAATACATAGGTTTTTCTAACTCTGGAGCCCAAACTCTTCAAGCATCATATCTCATATTGCATTGGATTATATCAGAATTTTTAAAAATGATATGAACTAGCTATCAACAAGTGGTATATAGCTTCTGTTTTTGAATAACACTTTAAGAAATTGTGTCAACCAAATACCATTATAAGATTTAGAAAATATAATTAATGAAATTAGATTAAGGTAAAATCCATCCTGTGGTGGTGATCTTAAAAAGATTGACACCTTTTTTTTTTTTAGGCTGGGCGTGGTGGTGCATGCCTGTAAGCAGCAGCCTAGGAAGCTGTGGCTGGGGCCAGGGATCATGGTTTGAGTCCCGCTGGGGGCACGTAGTGAGACCTAGTTCCAAAAAAATATAGCTGGGCGTGGTGGCGCATGTCTGTAATCCCAGCTGCCTGGAAAGCTGAGGCTGGGGATTGCTTGAGTCTGTGGTACCCTGGGCAACATGAGTCTGTGGTTGCACAGGCAAAAATAGCGAGACCTAGTCTCAAAAACAAAAAAACAAAAAATTGACACATTTTTGCCAGGCTGTAATCCTAGCACTGGGAGGCTGAGGCCAGGGATCGCTTGAGTCTGCAGGTTCAAGACAACCCTGGGCAACATAGCGAGACCTAGTCTCTAAAAAACAGCTGGGCCTATATAGTAGCACATGCCTTTAATCCCAGCTAACTGGGTGGCTGAGGCTAGGTTGCTTAAGTTTGTGGGTTCGGGACTACCCCGGGCAACATAGTGGGTCTAGACCTAGTCTCTAAGAAAATTAAAAAAAAAAAAAAAAAAAAAA
>PVHY01021062.1:0-24584 GCA_004024945.1 Uropsilus gracilis
CCAACAGATTTCTGCTAGTATGATTCCTTCTAGCTCCATCCATGTTGCTGCAAATGACATGGATTAGGACAAACTAATTTCATAGTTAAATGTTGTACTTCAATTTTGACAAGGGCCTAGAAGGAAACGTACAGATGTAACATGTACATACCAAGCAAAGGAGCTGGTTTCAGGGTTGAGTAAGAATTTCGGGAGAAATTATTTCAGCTGAGATCTAGAAAGATCACAAGAAAGAATAAGGTAAAAGAGAGAGTATTCCAGGTAAAGGAAACAATATTTAAAAGGTCTTCACTATAAATGAGATTATAGAATGGGAGAAGTATGGCAGGCTTTAACCTTAAAGGAATTCAGTCAAATTGGTAGGGCTTGTAATAGATAGAAATTAATATAAGGTGAAATGTGTTCAGTGTGGTGAGATAAGAATAAAGCTTGCAGAGCTAAGAGATACAAGTTTTCCTGGTGTGTGTAGAAGGTAAAGATTCATGAGAAAGATGATATTGTATTCGGCACTTTAAAGAAAGATCTGGTTTTGGCAGGCAGGGTGAGGGTGTTGTCAACCTCCAAAGACTGTGTAAAGGAGGATAAAGCCTCCATAATTTAAGTTATTCATTTATATTAATCAAGGAAGTAGGAAGAAATTTTAAAAAGTCTAGGATAATAGCAGTTAATGGAACATAACATTACAAAAAGAGACAGTTCACAATTTGAATTGATTCAGCACCATTTGAATAAGGTGAAGACTGAACTGCATTCACTTTATTTCTGAACTGAAAGTGATTGATGAATTGAGCAAGAGTAAATTGACCTGGAAAGTATAAAGTGAAGAAACAGGAATTGCAGATAGAAAACTCAAAAATTGTAGTATTGTAATTCAAGATCCTGGTGCTATCCTTTCTGTGTGTGTTTTTCAAGCATAGTACCTTATTAATTTTAATTTTTGAATGAAGGAATATTTGGGAAAAGAAAGGTTAATTATACCAGAAATAGGACAGGACCCTGGGGGAAAAAAGTGGAGATTATACTCTGGCTCTAGCAAATTACTAACTTTGTGACCTTGGGCAAGTCATTTAACCACTTGGAGCTCTAGTTTCCTTACTTATAAAATGAGGATAATGATAATTGATCTAATTACCTCCAGAGAGTTGATGAGAGTGTGAAAGTAAGAAATGTTACATGGATGTTCTTTATACTGTAGAATGCTATTTTAGCAGAAGATAGCAATGTAATAGAAGGGTTCGAACCCATGTCAGTGAGTGACAGATGGCCTGTTCATTTTCTCTTCTACTTGGATTACATCTTCCAGTGACTATTACAGCGAGACTGCTCTTGGAATTGAGTTTGAACCAATGACACGTCACCAGAGGTGCCACATGCCACTGCCAGACCTCAACCAGTGAAACCTCCCCTCAGGGTATGTTGCTCTGCTTCTGTTGGCTTGGTATATATGAATGTGTAGTCATTAGCAGACATGCATTGACAGATGTACAAATTATCATTGCCATTTTGGATGATAATTTGTCATTAGTTAGAAAATTTGAACTTCCTCATCCCCCAGAGCCATACGACTCTACTTCTAGATATATTTTTGCTCTTGAAAAGCTTGCAAATGTTCATTAGAAGATTCAAGAATAAGTTTAATGTTTGTGATAACCTCAAACTTAGAGCAATACAAATGGCTGTCACTAGAAGAATGGAGAAAACTATATTCACAAAAAGACTAAATATCCATGAAGTTTATCACTATATAAATTCTTATAACTATATAGGTAACAGTACTAAATAGAATTATTTTTAAAAGTCACTAAGAAAAATATACCTTGTGATGGGATTATTAAAAGTGAGGGGGAAAAAAGAAATGAAAAGCCTGGATCAAGCAATAAATTCTTTAGTACTACATGTATTTATAACTTTTCTGAAGAACAAGTGAATTGCATGTTAATCTATTACCAAAATAAAACTGCAAAGAACTACATCAAAACTCAGTGGTTTAGAGAATCATGTATTATTTCCAAGTTGGTGGTGTTCATCTAAGCTTACCTGTGCTTGACCGATCTTGACTGGATTTATTCATCCCTGGCAACTGCACTTTGACCAGGTGCTTCAGCTCACCTTGGTGAAAATATGTTCTTGGCTTAGGTATTGACTCATCTACGATGCCCAAGATCTATTTTACCACAGTTCTGTTTCATACTTCTTCTCCACCATGCTGGCTAGCCTAGACATATGCTTATGGTGAGGGCCAGAGGGAAAGAATAAAAGAATAAGCAAGTTCGGCCCCACCAAGAGGCAAATAAGAATCTGTTGTGTTTTTCAGAGCTCCACTAGCTTTCTTTTGCTTACATCCTCTTAGCAAAAATAAGTCACATGCATGACTAAGCCAGGATCAGAATGAGATGGGAAGATAATGATGTAGGGTAAAGGCCACGGGGGGACATTAATCAAGGCTATTAAATGCAATTAGTCCACCATAGGAACATTTATCATAGATTTCAGCTTCAGGATGAACTCTTCTGGAAGGCAGGAGTTAGAAAGGAGAGCTAGTAGGTTATTGGACATCTTCTTACTTTTAGTTGGTAGCAGCTTTTAGTCTTCATTTTATAGTTATGATTTATAACTGCATGCATGCATTGCACATATTTTCCTTTGTCAGTGACAAATGATATATATATATATATATATGTGTGTGTGTGTGTGTGTGTGTGTGTGTGTGTTGAGCATATTAGAGAAAAAATTCTCTCTTTAAGAAAACCTGAGGGATTAATTGGGAAGTTCCATAGAAGATAGGATTCTGTTTTTGAGTTTCTGCAAAATGGGATAGTAATTATAACTTTTGAATAGATGATTGTGACTTGGACTCAAAAAAAAAAAAAAAAAACACCTATTAAGAGAAGTTGAAGGAACAGCCAACTTTGCCAAACTGGTGAGAACAATTCTCTCTTTCTTCTAGAGACCTCCATCAAATTTCAACAATGTAGAAAAATGTACATTTATTCTGCTCTCCTCTTCTCTCTTTTATTCTGTTTGTTTTATTCCTGGAACAAAGGTACCACTGCTTGTCTTCCAAAGACTTCCATGTGAGTTTGAAAGAATGTAGAATTTGGAACATGTTATCGTGGAGATAAAACTCCTGATTTTTTTTTCAAAGTGCTCCTCTATTGGTCCCAGGTCCCAGACCTCTGGGGTTTGATCCATTCATCTCAAGCTGGAACTATGCTTTCTAGCTGCTCTCCAGAAGACTGGGAGATTTGCTTTAAAAAGACGCTGCTGCTGCTTTTTCTTCACATCACAAAAGAATTAATGTTCGCACAGCCCTTTGAAGATGTGGTGTCATGCATGTGCTATTATTAATAATAAACTACAGATCTGCTTCACACCATCTGAAAATCTGAAAAACAGGGCTGTGCCACCATGAAAGAACTTTTATTTCAACCAGTTCTCCATTCTGCTTTGCCCAAATCCAGCTCAGCTTCAGACTGGGGTTTGTCCTGTAACATGAGTACAGAAGGAAGCAGCTGGAGAGAAACAAAACAACATCTACTGCCCCGTACATTAAAGGAAAAGAAAAGGGAGGCTTTTATACTCATCAAAGATCAGTGCCACCCTGCACAGGCATTTTAGCTGGAAAAAGGTGGTTTGGGACCTCACCTTCTAAAGACAGGGCCTCAAGGAGCTTCTCTTCGATGCTTCTTGTTCCCCAAGATCAGCACGCCCAGGATTCCCGTTCAGACAGGAAAGGGGGCGCTGATCACAATCTGCTGTTCATCTTTCTTTTCTTATTTGCTAAGTACTTTGGCTTGCTCTTCTCCTGAAACCACGAATATCTTTCTTCGAGTAGTTTTTGCATGCACAAACTCCCTTTCCATGTCTGGTTTCAGGAGATGGTGTCCAAGGAAGCTACTGTAAATAACAGTGCAGACAAGACTTCAGAGCAGCTCTCTGTGAACAGCAAGTGCAAACTCACAGGGGGAAGACAAAGAATGGCTTCTGTGGACTCCACTGACTACCCCCCCACACTCCCACCCCCGCTGACAAGGGCTGCCTGAAAAGGAGCAAATTTGAGAGCTGGACCTATTATTTATTTATTTTTTTAATCTTTGCACTTGTCTTTGGTGGCAAGATTCTCAACTTTTCCCCTGGTTTCAGCCTCCTCTTGGCTCTGATTCAAGATGGCCTCCAACCTTTTTGCTGAATGACAAGGGTTTGCAAGAGGGAAAAGTATTCCTTGCTCCATTCCAGGCCCCAGTGGTGAAGGTGTTGTGGATGGAAAAGGGAGCTAGAGAGAGAAAGAGGAAGAGAGAGGGAGGGGGCCAGAGAGAAAAAGATGCAAAAATCCCAAACTCAAGGAAATCGGGACCATGCTGTGCAAAATTGTTACAGCTGTTTCTGTTTTTATTGGCTGTTTCTTTTGGCTTCACTTTTTCAGCAACTGTGGTTCATATGAGCAGGAAGACAGAGCGTGGCTGAACTCCACGGTGGGGAGAAGGGAGCAGGGAGCAAGGAGGAAGAGGAGGAGGGCAGGGGCTGGGTGAGGATTTTCTGAATTGTGGACAGTGCTTGGAGGGGATGCAGATCAAAGCATTTCTTTTTGATAGTTTGGTGGAAGTCTTAGCAATAGAATTCAGATGCACTTAATGGAAGCTCCTAAAAGCATCCCATCTTCCTGGCTGGCTCTGATTAGTGGCCCGGTTCAGGCAGAGAACCACCCCTGGAAATGCTGATCTGATATCTCTGAGGAAATAAAGTGTCAGCACACATCCCTTCCCCTCTTTCTCCCAGACTGTGATTCACCTAGACCGGAGCACAGGCCGAACATATGGAGAGTGCCGATTTTCCCTGGAGGACTTCATTTCTCAGGGTTATAAATGGAATGAGCTATATGCCTGCTCACTGACCCTGGGAGGATATTGGCAGCTGGGAGTCAGCACCCCAGGGCTAGCAGTGAGCTACTCGTCTACCTTGTTCCTTCTGCAGAGCAGCTGAAAGGTGAGCCAAAGAAAGGCTTGTGAAAAAACCCACACACTCTCTTCCTCTTTCCCTCTGATTCTTAAAAATTCCTAATAAATTGGTGATTCAAAAGACATTTTTAAGGGTTATAAAATTGCTTAAACTGGACTTCTCAAATCTAACACTATTCTTACCCACTCTTGCACATACACACACGCACAACCACAGACACAAATTAATTCTATAAGCCCTAAGAAAACATTATTCTACAATGAGTATTACAATGAGTACTAATGTCCTTCTAAATCAGGACAAGGAGGTAGGAGAGCTGTGAGTATTGAATATTGTCAGAGGAAAAAAATATTGACTTATATTTGACTTGAAGGAATAGCAAAAAGGAAAATAATAGAATGAAATATTAATTAACAAAATTATCTACATCTGGTGGTAAAACACTGTTGTATCGCCGGACATGGTGGCTTGTGCCTGTAAGCTTCAGCCTATGAAGCGGCCTGGGCTAAGGAACGCAGTTCGAGTCCCGCCTGGGGCCTGTAGAGAGAACTAGTTCCAAAAAAAAATAGCTGGGTGTGGTAGCGTGCGCCTGTAATCCCAGCTAACTGAGAAACTGAGGCTGGGGATTACTTGAATCTGTGGTACCCCGGGCAACGAGAGCCTACAGTTCCACGGGCAAAAATAGCAAGACCTAGTCTCAAAACAAAACAAAACAAAACAAAACCTGTTGTATCACATTAAAGAAAAAAAATCCAGACCTATGTGCTACAAGATGAGAGGCTCAGCCGAGTCCAGGGCCCAAGTGGTGGTTCTGCTCGGGGACCTAAGTCCCTTCCTTCAGGGATCTCTGTCTGACTTACGCAGCCACAGAGAAGGAACATCAGCTATATGTCTCAGTGTTCACATCAGAAAATGGAGCTGGACTTGGGAAGATGGACTAATTAAAGGTTACAAAGCGCTTTGGGACTGTAAAACCCCAGGTAATTGCAAACATTAAATCTAATAACATAATTAGGTGTTGAAGGTTGTATCTTGGTCATTTTATTTTCTGAGTGCAGGGAAGGTCTCCCTCCAAGCTGGCTCTATTTATTTTCCCATGGAAAATGGGAATGACCTGAAAAACCGGTGTTTTAGAGTAACGCTCTCTTGAACAATTATGTATTTTGAGGTGTACCCCGCTTCAGTTACATGTTTAATATAATTTTTTTCCTATTCATTATGTTTTCTTTTACTTACGTGTTAATGGTAGCTAGGAACATAGCATGACCAAATATTAAATTTGTTCACAACTTTTCAGTTGGGGCAGAGGATAGTAAATGCAGAGTAAGACTGTTTGTTTTGAAAACGGGACTCACTAATCCCTTTAAGAGGAAAATGAGTGATTTTACAAATTAGTGGTGCCAAGAGAAAGTTATTTTCTGCCTTTAAAGATTATAATTGTAGCTTGTGAGAGATATTAGCAAAAAACCCCCCAAATTTTATATGGAAAACTGACCCTTCCAGGGGGAACTAACAAGGGGTTCATTCTCACGAGTCTCAGACTCTGTGTAATAGTGGGGAAAATTCTTGGCCTTCGACTCTTGCCGCAAAATGGGTTCATAGAGCTTGATAGAGGTGCCACCTTGAGTTCTGGAAGCACACAGCATTTCTTCTCTTTCAACCCATTCTCTCCTTGTGCATCTGTTAGCTGTTATTACCAAGTTGAGCTACCCTTCATCAGTAGCATCCTTCACAAATGAAGAGTAGATTTTGCATATTGAGGTTCAGCCAGGCACCCCCATTAGCTGGCATACATGGAACCTCACTTGCAAAAACATGTTTCTGCTATTATCCTTACAGAAGACTGTGTGTTCACACACATGCTCAATTATAGACTGAACACTCCCTTCTTCTTTGGATTCTTCTTTGATCTTTTGTTGCTTTGCTGCTTGTGTCCATATGGAAATGTTACCAAGCAGTGGGCAATGCCTCTCCATTCCGCTTCCTTAGTCAGAGTCCTCCCTCCTGTTTCTTATTTGTGTTGGGCTCCAGACTGATGTCAACATTTCAAAGGAACACACCTCATCTCAAAAGATAGGTTTGCTTTAAGTAACCACCAAAGCTTACACTTACATTTAAGACCTGTTAAGATCTCCAGCGACAACAGGAGCATCTCAAGAGAAGCAGTTTTCTTGGGAGACTGGGGAGACCTATGAGATTAGATAGGTAGGTCATAGCTGCTATCAATGTTTTGTTTTCCATGTAGAGCTCTCTTCTGATTCCAGTTTAGCCTTTACCAATGAGCAGTATATATAATATCCACACAGCCATGACCTCATCTGAAGAAAATGTACTCAAAATTGTCAACCCCCCCAAAAGTTCAATTTGTGGATGGCAATTTATATCCATTCCTAAATGTTCTTCCTATATATAGCACCCAATAATTCCACAACTGGCAATCCCTGCTTTTGTTATACTGGAAAATACCAAAGAAGTGAGAGCATAGAAGTATGTGCTTACTAAGGGGGCTTTCTTTTCTTAAAAGTCTTCTGAAGCACCTCCCTAGGAGAGATTAAATAAAATCAGTGCTTTCCCACTTCCCAAGTCTATCTCCACACATCAAACAAATGAAAATCCTTCCAAAACTCATCTCCCTCATGCCCACATTCAAATATGCTGTTTTATGTGGGTCGACCAAAGTCTTTTTCTGATTTTCCTCCCCATCTGTTCTTTGAATAAACATGTATCCTAAAGAGAAGGAGGACTTAAAGGATCAAATTTGGTTCCTGTATTTGGAAATGTTTTCAAAAGACCACACTGCACTTGGCTCTTTGGTCAAATTAGGTTCCGTTTGCTTCTAATAGCTTTTAATTACCTCCCACATGCTTCTCAGGCTCTTTCACTTCTCAGTCTGTACAACTTAGCTATTAGAATGGCTGGAAAAGTTTTTTTTACAGAAATTAAGTATGTAAGCTGGTAGAACTGCAGCTGTCAGCCATGTCCACACCAGAACAGGAAACCAGTCTGTTCAGGTGGTCCCTTGGGTTGTGCTGGGTGTCTGGAATTGTAGAAACTGAACAACCAGAGATAACCAGTTAACTTGGAACTTTTAAAGTTATAATCTGGTTGCTGCAAACACCATGCCTTGATTCCCTTCTTTTATAAAATGAGTTCATAAACTCAGAGAACTTAGAAACTCACTTGAATAGAAGACAACCGGCATGGATGGACCTCTGAGAGAAAGTAAAGCCCAAAGAAAGGAAGTTCCAAACTAGGAACAATTCAGAACAAATTATCTTACAGTAACTTCAAGGTAGAATTTGGTTCTCCTGATTAACTTCAGCTTTCATTTTTTTTTTTTTTCTTCAGATGGAAAGGCAAGGGAGAGGGGAGTCAACAACTTCTGTGGAATATGTAACACATGTTTTCAGTTTTTCCAGCTTACATCCTCTGAATAGGTTGAGAACATGTTCATCAATCTGAATTGAATTCTAGTGGTACAACAAACAGAGACTAGTTATTTTCATTTTTTCAAGATTTGGCTTAAACCTGGAGTTGGCCAACTTCTCTATTTTTTTCAAAGGGCCAAAGAATAAGTGATTATGCTCGTGATTAAAGCAAAGTTGAAAATATTGGTACTTATGGGACAAGAAAACTCCTGCTAGGGTGGGTGGTGGGCTCACGTTGCACAGGGCAGCTGTTTTCTAAAGATTTTCTCTGGTTCCACAGGGTGGGGCCCAAGTTGGCTGGCAGGAATGTGTGGTGCACTGGAGGTGGGCCAGGAAAGGATGAGCCTGAGGGTGGGTCTTAGAAGCAGAGAAGGGAAACTAGGGCTGAGGGGAATATTCTATCATGGACTCTGTTGCTAGCAGTATTACCAGCTGGGAGCAGAGCTTTTTGGGCATACAAAAATAGAATGTGACTGCCTTTTGGCAGTTTGCCAACTCCTGGTTAAACAAATACCTAGATACCAACGACTCCTAAATTTATATCTTGAGTCTGAGCTCCAGTTATCTGTTACACATTTTCTCTTAGCTACTTGGCAGGCTCTTTGAGGGAAAGGGTTTCCAAGCTGAATTTGCTGTTACTTTCCTCTGTGCCCTATTTCTATAAGCAGAACCACAACTCAACACTGTTGCCCAATTCAGAGATGTGGGTTACATTTTTCACTCCTTTGCTTGGAAACAATGTGGAAGCACAAAGAGATTTGGCTTCTATTTCTATTCTTAACTCTCAGACACATAGTAGGCTTGTAAATATGCTTATTAACTAATCTGTCAATCACCAGCCTCTTCTAAATTCCCTCATTCCTCTATCAAACTTTTTGATGGTTTTCCATTGAACAGGGAATAAGTATAGACCGTGAAAAACTCTATATTGAGCTAAACTAGATACCTCAGAGTCAATGAGAAATCTCAATATCCTTTGCATACCTATATAAACCTTTTGGGTTTCTTGGATTTCTCCCAAACCTGGTGTTTAGAGTTAGAGGGACTATATAATTAGTCTGTATCAGGGATTGTTTTGTGTGCTAAGAGGCACAGGATTCCAAAGAAAAGGTTTGACAGAGAGCTTTGAATCCACGGAGCATCGTCTTTGGTCTAGAAATTCCCCTTGCCTCTTGGTTTGTATACAACCAGGACAAAGTAAGTGCACTTGGAAGTTATCTCAAAAGCATGTGAGAATGACTGGGGGCCATCCATTTGGGCACAACACCAAGTTTTGCAATTTGACTTAGAATCACATCAGGGATGCTCTAACAACTCCAGAGAAGGTTCCAGAGAAGCCTCACAAGTTTCTTTATATGCTTAACATAAGAAAAGTCTGCAATGTCCATTGACATCAGTAATTGTAATACCTTCCTGGTACATGTCAATATTCAAATAAAGCAATCAAATACCAACAAACAAATAATATACTACTGAGTTTCTTTATTTTCTTTCTGAAGCCCAGGTAGTGGATTATCACAAATAGACCAAAGTAGAAAGGATATACATGTTATCCTACTAATTTAGAAAATCTGAAACAAAACCTGGTGGCAGTGACATCAGAAGAGCATGTAATTTTAGGGTAAATGAGTTGATCAGGCTTCCCCCCCATTAGCCTCTATGATCAGCACCTGTGGTATTGTGCCCTCCCAATGACTGTACATCCATGACCTGGTGAATGTGTACATGTATGGGTAAACCTACCTGGACATAGGTAGAGAAGCTAAAGAGGCAGCATCACACTGGGAAGGGAGCACAAAGAGGAGAGAGTGAGGAGAACACAAAAGAAATAGAATTTGAGAGAGAAACTCAAGCAGCTTTTTCTTTGCTGCCTGTTCCCCCCCACCACCCGTTCATAATTGAAAACTCTATGAAAACAATTCCAAGGGCTCCAAAATTCTCTAGCTGCTAGAAATAATGATGAACCTACCGAGATTGGGATGGTTGGAAAGCAGTAATATTTACTGAGTTGTTATTTGGATGTGGGCATTGGTGTTGTTTAACGTACCCATCATATTAGGTATTAGGTATTAAAAAATAATCTCTCTAATATATAGTGGTGGTTGGGATAGAGTGAATGAGGAGAGACAGAGGGAAGATTATAGACTTCCAGAGGAAGTTGAATTTGTTAATTTAAAAAGGAATAAAAAAGAAAACTTGAGGACATTGCACAATCTTTCTGTAAATATAAAGACCAGGAAGTTAGAGATATTTGAATGATTACCATAAAAAAATGCGAATCTACAAAATGGGTGCTTAGATAATGCTTATTTCACTTCCTTGTCTCTATTTCTTTCACTCCAGTTGAAAATAAAGAAGGGGTGGTGGGGAATAAAGAATTTCTAAAAGTTTCATTTCCGAATTATTTGGAAATAGATTTTTTTTAGTATCCAAGATCTCTCTACCCCCAAACATACCATTAGTTTATCAAATTGATGGCAATAATCTTGTTCGAAAGAAAACTTCTTAACTTTTCTATCTTCCCGTTTTCTGAAAAAGAAAAAGAAAATACCATATTTTGATTCATAATACATTATAAGAGAGTAGAATTCATTTTTGCCCTGAAAATATTGATTTAGGGAGAAAGTAGGAAATAGAATCTTTTCTCTCCCTCTCTTTTCTGTACATTAGGGAAGAACTGGCAGAAATAAATGAACCACTAAATTTTCTGCGGACAAATCAGACTACTGGAATTAATGAGACCTCTCCAAGTAGATCTTTTTCTGTGGCCAAGTTTAGACTCTGGGGGAAAAAAGTGTATGTTTGCAGGGCTTTAAAGATGGAAACTGTTTCCTCTGCATGGTAATGCAGAAAAGGATTTCCCCCCACAAAATTTCCCCAGAGTCCTCACTAATAAGATAAAGTCAGCTGAAAATCACTTTGCTCAGCATAGCCTGTGACTTCTGAAAGGTTTATTGAAATTAATCAGTATATTTCTGTCTTACACTGTCTTTGTGTTACACATCTAAGAATGTTCATTAGGACCAGGAGAGGGAGAGATGGTTTTCCAGGCATGGAAGGCAGGTGGTCTTGTCAGGTGTCACTTACTTGCAAGGTGGGCTGACACTAGCTGAAAGCAGCTCATCTGAAATGTTCTGTGTGTTGCTGTAGCTGGCGTACATGAAGATGAGAACTGACAGCCTCTGTGTAATTGACTTTCTTCATCTGGATTATTTGGCTCTGGAGTATTTCACACAAGGCTTGCAAACCAGCATGAGAGACTGAATGGCCATCCCCAGCCTGCCAGGCAGAAATTAAAGGAGGGGATTCAGGAAAGAAATATATCATGTATTTAATGCTAGAAAAACCACCAGGGAAAAAGCTTCTTCATTTGGGGAGATCTGGATGAGTCTGTCTAGGTGAGGTTTTTGCACGGTGTGCTTTGAGCCTCCATCATGAATGACCTTGGTCTTTTATGTCAGGCATATCTATTTTTCTCATCTATTATGGTGTCATCTTTTAGAGCATTGGGGCTGTCTCTGCGGTTTATCAATCTTTTGTGGAACCTTGTTCAGTGCCAGGAATAAAGGAGATATTAAATAGACTGAGAAATTGTATTGTAAAGTGAGTTACTGAATGATGTATAAACTCTTGCCCTAGAGAGAAATAACCCCAATTTTTTTCTTTAATTGATGGCATTTAAATGAAATACTTAAGATCACTTTGCATGTTTATATATAACTTTTCTTTATGAAATAATCTTGTATCTATACAAGATATAAGATTCCCTTGTATCTATAGAGCCTAACTTTTCTCCTCTTAGCTCAATTTATAGTTAGACTTTATGTCTCGTCCTACAGGAAAATTTATTCCAACTCTAAATCAATTGTCTCACTTACTAATTCCTTAGCTTTTTCTATCATCTTGTATAAGCTGGATCTACTTCTTTTAGCAAATATTAGATTAGTTTTTATTGCACTAATGTAGGTTCACAATACTTTATATGACATAGGGGTATAGTTCCCTATCTTTTTAGATGCATGTTACTATATGAATCTACTCCTTAAGGATGATGGGGCTAGATAAGACTGTGCTCACCAAATTTCCTTTTATTTTATTTGTACTTGGGTGAAAGGCAAGTCATATTTTCCAATCCCTCTGAGTTAGATGGTGGCAGATGACAAATTCTGGCTAATGAAATGTGCAAGCTAGGAACATGTGTTAGTTCCAGACTGAGTGTGAAAAGCCTCTGCAGGATTTCTTGGTCAGTTTTCTACCCTACCATGGACAATAAGTAGGGCTCATCTTGAAGTAAAGTAGCCTAATGACCAAAGCCATTTGCATCACAGCATCACTAGATAGAGGAAACTTGCCTTGGAGGTAGCCTGAATTCACTGCCAGCAATTGCATGTTTTGTTTTGTTTTTCTTTTTTTCCAAAGACTAAGACTATAGGATCTTTATTTAAACAGCATTAGCCCAGCCTATTCTATCTGATCCTGAAAGGATGCCCTGGGATAGCTTCTTCTATTACCCTATGTGCCCCTTCTGTTTCATCATTGGTGATAATGTGGGCTATTAGAAAAGTCCTGAGCTGAGGATTCTAAAAGTTTGCGATGATAGGCTCCATAAAATACCATTAGTGAGTTAGTTCCATTTAGTCAATTGGTTAAATAGTGAGAGTAAGATGCATATTGAGGATAAGCTTTCTCTCATAGAATCTATGCTTCCTGTACATGATTTAAAGAGTTGTTTATATGCTAGCATACAACCAATGGGTAAATAAGTTAAGATACTCCTGGATAAAAGTCCCAATCTTTGATAACCTCTTGTTATCTCTATTCACTTAGCTTTTTAATGTATTATTTAACTGTCACTTGCCTCATAATAAAAATAAAAATGATAATATATTTGCTTTGTAGGTTTGAGGAGTTCATCTATTGATGTATGCTTGATTTAAAATAAATCTCACTGAATTGTAGTTATGCTAGTGGTCATCTGCATAACCTTGAGAGATAATTTGACCTTGTAAGCATGTTTTTTTTTTTTTTTTTTTTTTTTTTTTTTTTTTTTTTTTTTTTTTTTTTTTTTTTTTTTTTTTTTTTTTTTTTTTTTTTTTTTTTTTTTTTTTTTTTTTTTTTTTTTTTTTTTTTTTTTTTTTTTTTTTTTTTTTTTTTTTTTTTTAAGGAGTGTCAGTATTTACCTTGGGAAGTATTACTTACTAAGGGCTAAAGAAAATGTGTATGTTCTGTTCAGCCTGATATATGTAACTGCTTAATAAGTAACATGACTGCGTGGAAAGACTTATTGAATTTACTCTGCATAGTGATATTTCCATGAAGAATTTCTCCTGCCCATGGCTCCCTATAAAGCCAAACAACTTATTTTTGCTGTCTTATCATCAGTGGTGGTGCAGATTGATAAGATGATATTACCTGTCATGGTGCCTAAACCCTCTCTATCATTCAGAGTTTCTAGTTGTTACAGAACATCTCTGTGAAAAAGAGAGGAACACTGAACAGATGCTATTTTCCCTGCCCCCATTCACATGGCCACATTGCATTAAAAAGTTCCAGTGTACCATGAACTGAACTTTCTGAATAGGGGACAGTTGGAAAAGAACAAGGGGCATTTGTAAAGAGAAGTAGAAAGAAAGAACTTGGGGGAGTCACATAGAGGTATATGGGACATGTGGTGAAGACACATGTGGGCATAGTTGGAAGATATACTTGGAAAGGACACATGGGTGAAACCCATGAGG
Organism: Uropsilus gracilis; assembly: GCA_004024945.1. NCBI lineage: Eukaryota > Metazoa > Chordata > Mammalia > Eulipotyphla > Talpidae > Uropsilus > Uropsilus gracilis. Next base: position 14,123 of record PVHY01021062.1, read on the forward strand.
GGAGGCTGTTCTTGGCCCTTGGCAGAGACAATAACAGCTGTTATTTTGACTTCATGGTGGATTATGTGGCATATTTCGAATTTTGAGCCTATCTTCCATCCCTGCTTTCTGAACCTGCCTAACCTCTTTTTTGTGGTTCCCTGCCAGAAAGTACCTTAGAGGGTGGGAGCCCTTTTATAGCATATACCTCCTACTAGTTTGGTGTTCCTGAGTACTCCTCAGTTGGATGCTAACATATAGACAACTCTTTAGACCACTTATAGAAAATGTAGCTTCTGTGAAATCTACCTTCAAGTATTTTCTTTTTCTGGGCATCTATAGAATTAGAACTAAACTATAGAAATAAACAAACAAACAAACAAACAAACAAACAAACAAACAAACAAACAAACAAACAAATAAATAAATAAATAAATAAATAAATAAATAAATAAATAAATAAATAAATAAATAAATAAATAAAAGCAAGCTATGGAAATAAAACCCAGTTTGAATTTTCTTGAAATTTTCAAGAAAGCATACATACCTTCTACCCTTGTACTTAACCTAGTTTAGTTTTTAAACCACATTAATTTGTGTTTTACTAGAAAAGCATACCATGGAAATGTAAAATGGAAAATTTGCTTTCCTACATCTGCTGACAGCCTTCCCTGGTCTGATTTGCTCACTCCCCCCCCTTTTTTTTTGACAGTCAAGTTCATTTGACAAGTGGAAGCACAAATATCAAGCTAGCATCTTGCATACATTATCTTGCAATAATTCACAGTACAATAAACAGCTGTTAATGAAGAGTCTCAAAGCAGAGTATCTGGTTTTATGATTTACTCTATACAACTAATTAAAAAAAGAAATCTTTATTGCCTCTTATATTCATTCCAGCCCCATCACATTTATGTCTTTTAGCATTCTTTTCCCCTTCAAATTTTGTGAGTCATATTGGCCCACATTGGCTTGTACTCCAGATGGATTAAGCTGTAGCTGTATTCTCTTAAATCGTTTCAGCATTTTTTTTTTTTTTTTTGCCAGGTTCCTATACTTTAGGCAGTCTATACCCTCCAATACCCTCCAGGACAACCGGCTGTCCTGGTCCACATGCCAACAATCTGTTAAAGGAAATAATTTTAAGTTTGTAATGACTTTATTATGCACTAAATAACTGCATGAATTTGAGCAATTCACTTACCTCTTGGTGTATTTCTTCATCTGTAACATTATGATGGCTGAAGAAATGGCATATTATAAATCTTTCAAAGGTGAGGACTCAATAGCAAACCAGAAATTGTATAAAGAACTCTATTTGAATACGTATTCAAATAGAAATCTGAATGGGGGTGATGTTGAATTTAACCAAAGTAATTAATTTTTAATGGTAGAGTGTTTCTAATCACCCACAAATGTTTGTTGGATACCTCCCACATGTATGACACTGTGCATCATGGAGGAGCACAATATAGCAGACTTTGTTGTTGCCCTGAAGGAGTTTTCAATTTAGTAGAGACATGTATATGACTAAGTTTATGTCACAGAATTTAATTAAACTAATTAATGTCATAATGGAGTCACAATCAGCATGATGGCTGGTTTATGTCCATTTCAGTTAGCTAGAGTTTGGTAGATAATTACAATTGCTTCCTGCATAAAAAATAGGATTACATTCCAAAGTGAAAATAACGCTTGAAAGTTGTCAATGTTATATTTACAGATATAAAATCTATTTGTTTATTGCCAAGAGAATGTTTCATTTGTTGTCTTGAAACACATTAAAACCCAATCTAACCTTCACTTTGAAGCAACCATAAGAGGCGATAATGTAGTGGTTAAAAACATCATTTTATTTTGTTCAGTATGGTGGTGGGTCAGGGATTTAGAAAGAGCTGGATGATTCTACCTCTACATAGATTTATCCAGATAGATTGATTAATGGGTTAAATGATCCACTCTCATGATATTCTCATCTACTTATTTGGCATTTCCCTTTTCCTTGGTCTCTATCCATGATGTCCCATTTTTAAAGATCTCTTCAAGTCGTTGAACTTTTTTATGCTGAAATGATCACACAGTAATGTTTTAATCTGGTGATTAGATTCTAAGAGAATAGAACAGAAATACAAATCTCTTTCTAGGTTAAGATAGGCTAACTAAAGTTTAAGCTATGTCTTTAAACAAGAACTGCTGATTATTGCTTCTATTATACTCCATTGGCCAAAGGAGTCTAAGGGAATATCCTGACCGGATATTCTCTGTATAAGAAGAACGTAAAAAAAAATTGAGACTGACTTTAATCTGGTACATACTTTTGGGGTACCTCATCTGGTATGAAACTGTACTACCTTCATTTTTCATTTGTTCAAATTTTGTTTATTAATAGGAAACAAATAACCAACTTTGTTATTAATAGGAAACAAATAACCAACCAACTTTCTTAACAGTGGAATGGTGACTTTATTATTATTATTTTTTTACATTTTTTTCTGTGGTAATATGCTATAACTCACAATGTGAATAACATCCTTGGCCACCACACTCATAATGCCATCATCTTGAACAATAAAAGCATAACCTAAAGTATTTCAGAATTATCTTTGGTGGAGAAGAGAGTACTTCCTTCAGAGAAAATCACTGACATAAAATCCTGCTTAGTGGCCTTCCTAGTGAGCTGCTTATCAATTTCCTGTTTGACCTGTATTAATGTAAAGAAAAGGAAAATGACTTTTTTCTTTCTCATTCCATTTGATACAATTCAAAGTTCTTAATGACTACCTATGGTTTCTTTGTTTAGCAAGTTACTGCAGAACTATGGGAATATATAATAGGAACCCTGTCCTCAAGCAAAATATAATGTTACTGGGGATATTCACTTGAATCATCAATAAAAATGAACTACATGTTGCTCCAATAACAGAATTTTTTTAAAAAAAATAGAAAACATAAAAACTATGGGAAACACACCTACACATCTTGAATCACACACTTTTGATGTACTACTTTCAACATATTGATAGATATGATTGTATTTATTAATGTGTGTATTCATATGGAAGGATTTTAATTACATATGTCTATGTAATATAGAGAGAGCTTCATAATACTCTATCTATGGTAACATATAGATAATACTTTTTGAAGCACACTTTGGATATTAACACCGAGAAAACAAGATAAAATAATGAAATGTTAATCAGAATCAAAGTGTATTGGAGTGTAAACTGAAATTATTAGGGATGACTTCATATGGTAATTAAAGTTTTTAGCAGGTACTTAAAGAGTAGATACACTTAGGAGTAACAGAGTCCTAATCAATAACTCCATGGGGGAAAAAAAACAAAACATAATTGGAAGATAATCGAGTTTGTGTCTGTTATTAGTTGTTTTCTATATTATTAGGTTTCAAGCTACAAATCTTTAGGTTTGAAAGTGGTAATGCATTCAAGAATACAGAAAACTTCAATCAGATATTGGTTTATAAATGCTCTCTTAAAAATGTCCATAAAATCTGCATTGTTTTCAATTAAATCAACAGATAGTCAGTGACAATTGTGATATACTGGTCTATTTAGAATGGTAAAGTGGGGGGTTTTAGAAATTGGTGAATGAGGAAATAATGAAAAACAGCTCACCCCTTTTACACATTTGTGAGTTCAAATTTGTGCATATTTTTACACAAAATGCAAGGAAGGAACAAAGTTCTTCTCATTGTTTCCAGTTTACTGCTACCATTAGAGTACAAGTCAAATATTGTCAACTACATTGGCAATAAATATATTCTTTTTTCTCTTTTTAAACAAAGATTTATTTTTTAATTGATTGCACATATACACACACTCACTCACACATGTTCATATATAATACATCATTTTCTGCCCGGAGGTTCTCCCATTGAAGCTGGGACCCCAATATAGGCAAGGCAGCATTAAAATTTAGGCACTGATGCCAATAGCTGTGCCTGAAAAACACAAAGGTGAAAGATGGCCTAAACAGGATAAGGGTTCTGACTTAAAACAGGATGAGGGTACCTTTACTTTGTTGCAAAGGGTACCTTTACTTTGTTGCAAATCCCAGGAGGGAAGAGAAAAATGTATTACCTAGAGGATGTAGAGGGAAATTGGAATCTTTGGCTTTTAGAGAAAGAGAAAAAAAAGAGAGATAAAAAGGAAAGGAGGGGAGACAAGGGGAAGAGAATTTTGGGAAAGGTGAGAGAATGACTGGCTGGTAGCATGAATGACCAAGCTGAGCAGAAGACCCCTGGAAAAGTGAGCTGGTGGTGGCAAGGAGCTATGGTGTTCGGTAGAAGAGTGGCGAATGTAAAGAGTGTGACACCACAGCAAGGTGGCATAATGAGATGGTACCCTGAGATGATCAGGGATTTGGAAAATTGATTTGTGCATCAACAATTGTGGAAGAAATTTGAAGTCCGTTGGAGAAGCAGAGCAGCTCGGAAAGTGGAGAGAGAAGAAACAAAGAGAAGACACAAGAAAAAGACTGGAATTTTCAGAGTGTTTGCCTCAGGTTTGGAGGTGTAAAGGGGCACCATCATGGACATATGTCTTTGGGACCTTTGGGATTGAAAATGGAAACTGGGGTAAGATAACTGGTCCCTTGTGGCTTTAAAGACTTTTTGTTTTCCCTGTTGAATTCCCTTGTTAATTATCCCTGTTGTTAAACTGCATTTGACTGACAACTGCTATGCGAGGGTGTTAGGAACCTGAAGGGACCTGGGTGGCAAAAGCCACATTTTACATTTGATTTGTTGATTGGAGGCTTCTGCCTCCATTTTGATCCAATTTCACTATCACACTATCACAGGTGCACCATCTTAATTTCTTGTGTCCCCCTCCCCCAATTTTACTCTCCACTCACCCCCCTCCAGCTTGCTCTATGCTTCAGTTCTGTTGGCAGTTTTAAGTTTTTCTTGTCTGTTTATTTGTTTTCCCTACATCCCTCATGTAAGTGAGATCATCCCGTATTTCCCTTTTTCTTGCTGACTATTCACTAACATGATTCCTTCTACCTACACCCAGGTTGCTGGAAATGATATATGTTTGTCTTTAGTTCATGGCTAATATTCCATTGTGTAAATATACCACATCTTTTTCAGCCATTCATCAGTTTTGGGGCATTTGGATTGTTTCTATGTGCTGGCTATTGTAAACAGTGCTGCAATAAGCATCCAAGTACAGGTGTCCATTTCATGACGGAAGCCCTGGAAAAAAATGGTATAAAATATAATAAAATTATATATATAATATATATCAATATAATAAAATTATATGTATGGGAAACCCACAGCAAATAGCCTCATATATGTGTATGGGAAACCCACAGCAAATAGCCTCAACTGGGAAAAACTAAAATCAATTCAATTAAGATCTGAAACCAAGCAAGGATGCCCACTCTCTCCACTCCTTTTCAACATAGTTCTGGAAGTTCTAGCTTGGGCAATAAGAAAAGAGAAAAAGATAAAAGGAATTCAAATAGGGAAAGAAGAAATAAAGCTATCGTTATATGCTGATGCTATGACACTCTACATAGAGAAACCCCCCAAAATCGGCAGAAAAGCTAATTGAAATAATAAATCAATTCAGTAATGTAGCTGAACACAAAATCAACACACAAAAACCAATAGCATTCGTATATGCAAAGTATCAATCAGAAGAAGAAGGAATTAAAAAAAAAATCGCTCCATTTACCATCGCACCGAAGAAAAGTAATTAATCAACACACAAAAACCAATAGCATTCGTATATGCAAAGTATCAATCAGAAGAAGAAGGAATTAAAAAAAAAATTGCTCCATTTACCATCGCACCGAAGAAAAGTAATTACTTGGGAATAAACCTAACAAAAAAAAAAAAAAAAAGGATCTATACAAATAAAACTATAAAACATTCTTAAAAGAAATAGAAGATTTTAAAAATGGAAGACATTCCCTGTTCATGGATTGGAAGAATCAAAATTACCAAAGGCAATCTACAAATTCAATGCAATTCCAAAAAAGATACCAATGGCATATTTTAAAGATAAAGAACAAAAATTGCTGAAATTTATATGGGAAAACAGGTGTCCTTTTGAATTAGTGTTTTTGTATCCTTTGGGTAGATTCCAAGGAGTGGGATTGCTGGATCTAGTGGTATTTCCATTTTCAGTTGTTTTGAGAGTTCTTCAAACAGCTTTCCATAGTGGTTGAACCAGTTTGCATTCCTACCAGCAGTGTAAGAGAGTTCCTTTCTCTCCACATCCATGCCAAAACTTGTTGCCTGTTGTTTTTAATATGGGTCATTCTTATTGATGCAAGTGGTATCTCAGTGAAGTAAGACCTGAAAACATAAAAATACATAGAATATAACATGGGCACAGCATTCCAAAGCCTTCACTTCAGTAACCCATTTCAGGACACATCTACAGATGCTAAAATGATGAAGGAAAACATAAACACCTGGAACTACATCTAATTAAAAAGAGCTCTTACAGCAAAAGAGACAATGCCAAAACAAAAAGAAACCCAACTGAATGGTCAAAAATTTTTGCTCTCCATGCAAGTGATAAGGGTCTAATAACAAAGATCCACAAAGAACTCAATAGTAAAAAAATAAAAATAAAATAAATATATTCTAAATAAAATAATGAAAATGAATGTAAGTTACATGATGGTAAAACTACTTTGTTTTCTTTCCTGATGGAGTTAGCTTGTAATAATGTCGAAAAAGTGTTTGAATAAAAGTCTCCACAATAAGGGCAATCCTTCTAATGAAAAATAGGAAAAGAAATAAATAGCTTGTATAGAAATAAGGAATTATTTATGTAGGAATGTGACTTTTTGCTTATAAAAATCGACCAGTATAATGCTGTTTTAATATTATTGAACTTGATTGAATATGATCTACTGAACAGCAAACCCAGAAAATATTTGTGTAATCATAGTCACCTTGAGATTCTTGCTTGTATGTGTCTAGCCAATTAGCTATTACTAATCTAGCCATAATTAATTTAAGGCAAGGATTATTTTGTTAATATTTGAGTGTGTAGTTATCATTAAAATTCTGGCAATCATATAAAAATATATTGGAAAACCAATGTGTTATTTCAAACAACATGTGGTTTAAGGTAAGTTAGATAGCAAGCATCATCTAAATAGTTGCTGTTAATGAAGGAATGAACAATCAGTTTGTATTAGATCAAAATGAAGATAATACAATAGACAAAAAGGCTACTGGAAAGATTTCCAAGCAAAATAACCACAGTAGAATATATATATATATATATATATATATATATATATATATATATATATATAGTAAAATAACTAGGATCAATTTGTCATGTTAAATAGATCAACAAATTATGGTCAAATGAAAATACCATCTTTTGGTTAATTGGTAATTCTGGTGCCTCACTTAACTGAATCAATATTGAAAGTAAACTGTTAATCTGAAAGGCTGGAAACATGAAGACAATCACCAGTTAAGGGCTGCGGTTAAGTTTTTGGTATTCAGAAAAGTAAGTAGAGAAAGATATCAAAAATCAAAACTCTGGGCATCAGCAACACGTTTGGAGACAGGTTTCAGAATCTGTGTTTGTAATCTGTACTTCAGGTGATTGCTTTTTGCAGGTGATCTGCAAGTTTACAATTTTTTTTTTTCTTTTGAGACTAGGTCTCGCTAGACCTAGTCTCGCTAGATCGTGGAACCGCAGGCTCTTGTTGCCGGGGGTATCATAGACTCAAGCAACCCCAGCCTCAGCTTCCCAGGTAGCTGGGATTACAGGCACGCACCACCACGCCCAGCTATTTTTTGGAACTAGGTCTCACTACGGGCCCCAGGCGGGACTCAAACTGCGATCCCTAGCCCCAGCCGCTTCACAGGCTGAAGCTTACAGGCACGAGCCACCGTGCCCGACCCAAGTTTACAATTTTTAAGAAAGTCTGGAACTCCTGCCCCAAGTCCCTGCTCAGAAGATAGAGAAACCAAACTGTCAGATGAAGACAAGCTTAAAAAAATAACCCTCACAGCTGAGTATGGAACTAAAGGTTCCTGAGGGGTTCTGGGATCAGGGAGAGGTGAGAACAAAGAGGGAAGGAAGCAAAATGAATTATGGGGTTGAACTGTGAGCGATTTGCTTGTGGGTACACCATGGTGGTAATATGTGATGGGGGATCCTAATATTATCTCAATTAGAAAAAAATTTTATAAACAAACAAACAAATAAATAAAATCTTCAGAATGTTAAAGACAAGGACTACACAGAGAACCAAAAAAACTAATTAAAGGAGTCACTTTTGAAAAATTAGAAATAATGATATGAAACATCTGAGTTATAGTGGGTATTTATTTCATTCCAACAGATAGAGTTTTGCTAATCTAAGGGAAGGTGTAAATTTGAAGAAGACATTAAACCTGGTCAATGTCTGTGTATTGCACTGAAATATCTTTTCTAAAGATGTCACTTGTAGCACAAGAGAGGTCATTTTCTACCTGTAGATAAGCGATGAGTTAAAGGTAAAATTCTAATAAGATTTTCCACACTTTTTGACACCTATAGTCTTTTCTTTTCCTTGGGGTGGCAGTCTAGTTATGCCCAGAATTGCTATGAAGATGCCCTTGGTGGTAATAGGTGCCAGGTGCATGGCTAGTGTTCAATAACTAATGGATAATGATGGGTTATATTCACACCTTGAAAATGAGGTGGTGAATTTTTTGAATTTCCTTATAGAATTCAGCACAATGAGATTCCCCATGGAGGTAAACGGGGTGAGAATCTATCCCAGCAACGGCAGGTGATGACAGAGGGCTCTGTTTCATTGTGTTTTGTACAGGAAATCACAGCTTCCACCTGCGAAGCTGGCGAGTTTTCATCAGTGGTACACCAGTGCTTTTGCAGACTTGTGGAATCTGTCATTCTCAAAGAGTTCTGAAAAGCCAAGAGTGACTCATTCCAGATGACATCGGCTTTCCCTGGCATTGATAATTAAATACCTGATGTGAAACCTTCTCTTAAAATAATAGAACAAACGGTTATAACTTTGAGAGCACAGGAGAAGGTCATAGTATTTTTCGCAGATGGAAAGAGAGAGCTTTTGATTTCATTTATAGTCACTCATCTTACTACACAAAAGAGAGATAGATAAAATCGGTGTTCAGGGTGGACTGAATCCTATTCAGATTCTTCAGTCATTTCAGATTCTTTCTCAAATTAGAGACAATAGGTAGAAGGTGAATAGCCACCCTAGTGCCCAAAAGGCCTTATAGTATCCACGGACTTGCCTGCCAGAAAAGATACAATTATTAGTTCAGTAGGAATCAGCTTTTCAGTGTTTTATGAAAAGTGACCCAGAATTTTACCATGAAGGCTATTAATATTTGATACTAATATTTAAGTCAATATTTAATAATTTACTTATTCATAAGTTGATTAGTTTTTGGTGGTCTCAGACAATATTTTTTTATGAAACATGAAGGTAGTCCACTGGTTTGGGGTTTCTGTGTGTACACCCAAGGGCAGCTCATTTCCATGGAGTAAGGAGAGGACAGATGAGACAAGTCTACCTGCCTGATTCCAGGCAGAACCCTGGAGTTGAGGGCAGAAAACCATGGCAACTAAAGCTTACTGAGTGAGTCAGCACTTGACCTTGCCATCATTGCCAGCCCCCAGGCCCTGCCTGACCTTAAAGTCTGTTCTCCAGGTACTGGCAGTAAGGACAGGATCAGCAGATTAGATTTGCTCCAGGTCATGCTGCCCTGTGCTTTAGGATACAGCTATTCTGAAAAATAGTGATTTCCCTTCTAATCCTTTCCTCTTATGTTTTTCTCTCTTCCCTTTATGGCCCAGTACCTTTTGTATTCTGGAAACAGATACTCTCCTGAACCTCTTGATGGTTTAAGCTGAGTTTTTATAGAACATTTCCCTCTCGTTTAGGGGTTCCATTCAGGTATTTGGGGAATAGTTAAATGATCTTTCCAGTAAGATATCAGCCCCCCCCCCCCCAAATGTGACATTCCTATCTTTTTATATAGATGGTGTTTTCCTACCATGTTTCAAGACTGGGTTTATAACAATTCTCAACATTTAAAAAGACCCTGAAAATGAAGTCAATTAATACAAGTGTGATGTGTCTTAATGGCAATGCTGATTCAGTTATTCAGCTTCCATCCCCTTTTTCTAGGATGTGAGTGGGTTGTTTCATTTTTTTTAAATTTATTCAACTTCATTGAGTTGTGGTCCTCTGAACAAAGTTGTGATTAAACTTTTCCTGTCCCTTTTCAAGATTGTTTGTCTGCTTCTAATTTTCCCCTGGTGAATGATGGTGAGTTCACAGCCTCGGGTAGCTTTTCACTTCTCTCATTTCACAAAGTTGCCTTATCTTTTCTTTCTTTCTGTCTTAAGGTTTTGTTTGGACATGCTTTGAGGGCTTTAAGGGTTTTGCCTTAAGATTCTAGGATTGGAATTTTTTTTTTGATTTGATATTAATG
>PVHY01021063.1:0-24532 GCA_004024945.1 Uropsilus gracilis
TGTTAATAAAACCCTGTTGTTAATTGGTATTTTGGAGCGGCAACTGCTAGGCGCAGGTGCAACTGCTAGGCGCAGGTGAAATGGACCTTGGGGTTTGCAATTTGGAGGCTTTTGCCTCGTGCCCCAACCCGATATCAGAATCATTTGCACAACGCCTGTAGGGCCGTTTGCTAAAAGGAAGTCTGGGGGTACAGTTGGCACTTGCACCTTTACAGACCTTTTCCAGGACAGACCACGGCAACCAGAAAACCCTCAGGGGAGCCACCTGTGTTCTACTACTGCTCTGTCACTCACAAGCACATACTCCTAGGTGCTGGCATAAGACTTAGATAACCGGGTGTTGCAGGTAGCAGGCCCTGTTCTAAGCATTTTCCATGTATTACTGATGAAACTGCCAATTCCCAGCGATAGGTTGTTTGATTATCACTCCCCTTTCACAGATGAGGTGGCCAAGGCACAAGGAGGTAGAGACTTTCCTGAGGTCACGTGGCCAGTTATGAAGTGGAAGGACCAGAAGCTCGGTGCAGACTGTGCCTTAGAGCCACGTTCCTCCCACCATGCAAACCTGTTCCTCGCTCATGCTCCCTTAAGCCAAGGTTTTGCATCCAGCAAATAGACATGATAACCCCTTCTTTGGAAGGTGTTAGTTGTGGGACTGGGTTTAGAACCCCATCTGTGAGGACTCCCTCATCCTGCTTCAGTTACATTCCCCTTCATGGCAGCCATGATTTAAAATACAAATCCATTTTGGATATTGTCTCTTTTGCTGTGCAGAAGCTTTTTAGTTTGGTGTCATCCCAGCTGTTTTTATTTCCCTTCATTTGTTTAGCATCTGTAGATGTGTCCTGAAAGAGGTTTCTGAAGTGTAAGTCTTGGAGTGTTTTGCCAATATTTTCTTCTATGAATTTTATGGATTCAGGTCTTACATCCAAGTCTTTCATTCATTTTTTTTGAGACTAGGTCTAGCTATTTTTGTCCATGGAACCACAGGTGCTCGTTGCCCGGGGTACCACAGACTCAGGCAATCTCCAGCCTCAGCTTCCCAGGTAGCTGGGATTACAGGCACGCGCCACCACGCGCAGCTATTTTTTTTGGAACTAGGTCTCGCTACGGGCCCCAGACGGGACTTGAACCGCGATCCCTACCTCCAGCCACTTCATAGGCTGAAGCTTACAGGCACGAGTCACCGTGCCCGGCCTTTTATCCATTTTGAGTTGGTTTTTGCACGTGGTGTGAAGGAGTAGTCTAGATTCACTTTTGCATGTAGCGGTCCAGTTTTCTCAGCACCATTTATGGAAGAGACTATCCTTGTTTCCTGGTATGCTTTTTGTCTCTTTGTTAATGATTAATTCATCATACATGTGCAGCAACATGAATGGAGCTAGAAGGAATCATGTTAGCAGAAATAAGCCAGAAAGAAAAAGAAATAGTGAATGGTCTCACTTATATGAGGGATAGAGAGAAAACAAACAAATGGACAAGAAAAATTTAAAACTGTCAACAGACCTAAAGCATAGAGCAAGAGAGGGAATTGGGGGAGGGGTGGGCATAGGAGATTAAGATGATTCACGGTGATAAGGTATGGGAGAACCTTGGGGTGGACAATGATGTAAAAATTATATATATATACATGCAATCAATTAAAAATAAAATAAAATACAAATATGACTGGAGTAGTGGCCTCTCAGTGATGATAAACCCATGTTACATGTTATGTCTTTATAGTTGTGGACTTCCATTATTAAAGGATGGAGAAAGACACCAGGCTAAAATGGCATAGTTTCCTAGATGACACAAAACAGAAAATTATATTCACACTTCTGGAGGCTGGAAGTCTGCAATCAAGGTGTTGGCAGGACCAGACTGTCTTCCAGGGCACCCAGGAACCATCTTCCCTGGCCTCGTTATATCGTCAGTTGTTGCTGCCAACCTGTGGCCTGCCTGGGCTTTTGGGGTGTAACTCCAGTTTCTGTCTCCCGTTTTCTTATAAGGTCACCTGTCATTGGGTTAGAGTTCCCTCTGACTTGGTATCTCCCTTTTTATTTTCAAATGGTGGAAATTTAACATATTTCTATTTTATTGACTTGCCGTTCACTTACAAAGCAATATAGCAGGGTAGAGGGTGAGTTACTCAGATATTTTCTTCCATTGGCCTGGAGAGTCAGCACCTGTGGTATAGCATCTTCCCTATGTTGTGTGACCCCGTCGGTGTGTGCATGTATAAGTGTGCATGTCTGGGCCCTGAAGAGGGGGCAAAGGGGAACAGAGAGCATGTGAGAGCAAGAGAGAATACCAGAGACAGAGGGAACCCAGAAAAAGTGTGTGAAGATTTTTGGGGGGTCAGGGGGCCTTTTCTGCCTCCTAGCCCCTCAAGCCCTGGCCCCGGCCAGGTGTGTCTGTGTTACTAGAACCAACGAGGAAGCTATGCGGTTTGCTGAGCCCAGGACTGTGAGCTACCTTTGGCGCCATAGACAGGCTGCTTACATCACAATTGGTAGCAAGGACTGGTTGCACTAGAGTTGGCGATGAGGATGGGATGGTTCCATGTGGACAGAGAAGACACACCGAGTGGCATAGATGGCATTAGATGGCATAGATGGTTCAACACAGATGCAGGAGTCAGCATTACACCTCAGTGTGGCACTTGCTTCACTCTCTCCCCACCGCTGCTGCTGTGCCAATACCCTGCTGCACCAAGCTCCTCTCCTCCTCTCTGTCCCCTCTGGTAACATTTTTACAGAGTTGTCTGGTAAATGAGTGTTCAGGAATCTTGACCTTCCACCGTGAGCCTCTACAACCAGCACGGGTGGTATTGCACCCTCCCTGGGGTGTGCGCATGTGTGAGTGGCTCACCTGGACCTGAGGAGCAGGCTTAAAGGGCAGTGTCACCCTGGGGGGAGGGGAGCATGAGGCGAGCATGGCAAACAGAAAGTGAAAAAATGCCAGGAGAGGAAAGTGGCCAGAAGGCGACTGTGGAGATGGCTGGAGTACTTGCCTGCCTCCCAGACACCTCGCCTGGCCCTGCCCTAGCCTGTGTGGAGTGTCTGTGTCACTGTTAGAACCAATAAAGAACCTATGCAGACTAGGGATGCCTGCTCTTCAGTTGGCATCATAACCAGGAGCTTGCGCTGTCAGTCTGGGGTGATTTTTGCTGTGTTTTGTCAGTTTGATTTCTTTGGCTATATTTATATTTTTATTGCTTATGTTTATATTTATCTTCCATACATGAATGTAACTTTCTGGCGATTGTCTTTCACTTTCTGACTTATTTTGCTTTACATGATCACATCAAGGTTGATCTGCATTGTTCCAAAAGCCGCTACTTCATCATTCACAGAGCTGAGTGATATTCCATTGAGTAGATATCCGCATTATCTTTGTCCTGCACCCCTCAGTGGAAACTTAGGTTGACTCGATGTCTTGGCTCTTGCGGCCACGGACATAGGTTGAATAAATCTTTTCCTCTGTTTATCGCCCAGCAGTTCTTCTTGAGTATGCTTGCAAAGATCCTGCTTCCATACAAATTCTGAGCTGTGCATGTATGAATACTTGTTGGTGCTATCCAACTCGGCAGAGAAGGAAAAGGTGCTAGCACAGGAAGATGCAGGAAAGTGGGACTGGCAGGGGGCAGGCCATTTTCTCTTCTTTTTTTCTCTGCTCTGACACCTGCTTTTGTGTCCAGGTAACATTTCAACTCCACACTCATGTCGCCCCTCTGAGCTTCTGTCTTTTAATCCGTAAAACAACAGGATTGATCTCAAAAGCCAGCTCTACCTAAAGGCCAGCTCTTTCCTACACAGGGAAGCAAGCAGAGTCAGGGTTCAGGACGGGCCTCATCAGTCAGAGGACCGTGTGCTAACAAAATCCCACAACACCAGCCTTCCATTCTAGGTGAGTCTGCCATCAACAAACAGCTCCTCCAGCACATTGCTGGCACGTTCAATGGCTTTGATTGATGGACCTGTTGTCCTTTTTTGTTTGAATATTTTAATTTTTCTTATTGTTTGCATACAGAGCTCATGTTTGTAGGCATGGTTCCCTCGCCCCACTCCCCTCCCCTGGTCACTCCAGTTTCTTTCTCATTGTCAGTTGTTGGTTGATGATTGGCCCATTGGTCTCTTTGTGTTCTTTTCCGAAGCACTGTCCTCCTGGGGGACTGCAGCCCACACTGATCAGATCTCCATGAATAACAATGGGACAGGTTGTCCTTCTCAGCTTGACGGTAAACCTCCTATCGGTCTGGTGTGTGGGGTGGCTCTTCCCATTTCTTCATTGTGGAATTTCCTGCAGTGGAGGAGACAGTCTCTTTTTCTCAGGACCCTTTGATGTCTAGTTTCAGGGTCTCCTTGTTCTTCTTGGTTGTCTCTTCCTTTCACTCTGATGTTTGTCCCTCGGGGCTGCTTTTTTGGCCTTGTAGCTCTGGTAACTGACTTTGGGAAACCACTTCTCAGCCATTGGCCATTGGGGAGTTCCCCAGTGGGAACAGACCTCAGCCAGTGTTTGGTCTGGCTCATTCTTCTCCATTGGTTCATTACTTGTCTGTGGGCAACTGCCACTTCTTTGTGGTTTTGCTCCCCCATTGAGAGTGGGGAACTCTTTGCTCACATTGAAAGTGTCTGTGGATGGGGAATTTAGCCCCAGAGCCAGAAATGTCGTGGTGTTACTCAGCGATATGTCTTTCCTGTTGTCCAACATGGTCTTGTGTCTTGGAGTTCCAACCATTCTCTTTTTGGACAGGTGATGGGTGTGTTCGGTACCTTTATTGATATCTCTGTCTCTTCCAGTATATCTATATCTGGGTTGTTGCTTTTCTCATTCAAGCTGAGGAATGACTGAGGTGAGAATGAACCAGAGGGCCCCCTCCCCACCCCAACCTCCACCCCAACCTGTGCCTGGCAGTTTTCCATCCCCCACCTCCTGAACCAGTAGGAGGAAGGGGTGGAGTCCCAGGCTGCAAAGAATGGCAAGGTTGCCCTAGCAATCCTGATAGGGGAGCAGTCTACCTACTCCCTGGCCCATACCCTCTACTCAAGAGAACGTGGGTCCCAGACTGGACCTGTTGTTCTTGATGCTCATGGCTTCTCAGAAATAACTCACAAATAATCTTCAAAAGGAAAAGTCAGAATCACCAAGAGTTGGATTGTGAGTTGACCTGAAGATATAGGGTGACGGTGAGCAATGCAAGTGATCTTGGTTAAGGAGGGGGTGTGAGTATGTCTGGAAGCTTCCAAATAAGTTAAATGGTGGCCACCCAACAAGAGTATTTTTTGGGGGGGCCTAGGTCTTGCTGTTTTTGCCCATGGAACTGCAGGCTCTCGTTGCCCAGGGTACCACAGACTCAAGCGATCCCCAGCCTCAGCCTCCCAGGTAGCTGGGATTACAGGCATGCGCCACCATGCCCAGCTACTTTTTTGGAACTAGGTCTCACTACAGGCCCCAGGTGGGACTCGAACCACGATCCCTAGCCCCGGCCGCTTCATAGGCTGAAGCTTACAGGCATGAGCCACTGTGCCCGGCACAAGAGTATTTTGATGTATGATGAGATAGGGTGGCATTAGAAGGGTGTCTTGCTGGAAAAGTGTTAGGCATTATGCTAGGATCTCCTACTCTTTAAAACAGTCACTAATGATAGAAGTCACTGTAATAAACAAGTATTATTGTTATTAAGGTATTATTTGACATGCATGTGTATACATGAGCTTGCATGTACGTATGGTGAACATACAATAAAACTTTCTGGGGGCCCCCCATTCCTGTCTAACAGACAAGAGACCAAAGACATCTTTATAGACTTAAAGTCTGAACCAGCAGACACCATCTTGTATGAAATCTGCTGCTTGAGGGAAAATCAGTCTTTTCACACCCACAGATGAACAGGGAGCCAGATAAGGAAGATTTAATCATGGGTACCAAGGCTTTGCATGTCTGCAGTGAGGCCTTTAGAAAAGAAAAAGACTATGTTGTCTTCCTCTAGCATCAGCAAATCTTTAGGTTGGGACAACTTAGGAAGAAGTCCTTTCTATCAAGAATAATTACATTCTTGATAGCAGTGACTCACTGTTCCTACCTATATAAACTAAATCCAACTTGTTTTTATTGAAACAGCTCTCACAGAATCTGTCTAACTGCTTCCAGTCCTCACTTTGATTAATAAACTCTTTGCCTAACTCTCATGGGGATTTTATTTCCAGTGAACAGTTTTGAACATGAGTTCTACAGCACCACACAAAAGCATCAAGTAGCTTTACATGAGT
Source organism: Uropsilus gracilis (assembly GCA_004024945.1). Lineage (NCBI taxonomy): Eukaryota > Metazoa > Chordata > Mammalia > Eulipotyphla > Talpidae > Uropsilus > Uropsilus gracilis. The sequence continues at coordinate 6,255 of PVHY01021063.1, forward strand.
AGCTTCCAATCTTCACACCTATGTGCATGAATGCAAAAAAAGACGGGAAAGAAATATACTCACATGACCTAATTGTTAATATGATTCCAACCATTCAAACTTTTCTTATATCTAAGTTCTTTCGGTGTATCTGTTTTTTAAAATCAGAAAAACGTGACTTCCTCTCCTACTACATTTATCAATAGATAATCTTTTAACTCCCCATCAGAGTCTTGAAAACTGAAGGCCAGAGAATGGCTGAGCTGTCCTGTGAGTAAACAGCAGAGCCAGGAATTCACACTTGGGTGGTTTAATTCCCAGGCTGGGCAGAGTCTGTGCTGGCTGTGAGGGTTCCTTTGGGGCTCAAAGCTTTGCCTTTGTTTGGCATTTGACTCCTTCCCGCCCACCCCTAGAGCACACGTGTGTCTGCAAGCTTCCCAGCTTTTGGTCTAGGGGCTGCGGTGGGTCTCATCTTCCTTTCCTCTTCTGCCTGAGGACAGCCAGAGATTTGTCCCCAAGCCAAGGACAGGCGATCAAGGGCTCCGACTGCGCTCACTTCCTAAGCTGGGAGTGACCTTGCTCTGTGAAAACTATCAATTCAAGAGGAAAGAATTTAGCTGCCTTTCCCAGTTGGCAACGGGGAGGTGGGCAGGGTCCAGGCGGCCGGAGGACGCAGGCCTGACTCCAAAAGGGCTTTTGTCTGTGGCTGGGCCCCAGGCCAGAGTGACATTCTTCAGTAGAGGCTGCCAGGCCACCCCAAGTGGGGTACCTGTGGGCAAGGAGGCGAGAGCAAGAAGCCCAGCTCCATCTTTCTTCCAGAGGGAAGAGAGCTTTGGGAAGGAGGACTGAATCTGCTGTTTGGGGGTTCATTGGTATGCTGAGGCCTGAAACATCAAGGCTGCTTCGCTGCTTCGGGGCGTGGGTTAGTGTTGTGCCGGTTTCTGTTAGGTTTGACTGAAAGCCCAACAAGAGAAAAGGAATCCACGCCCCTTCTTTGCTTTTGTTGCTGTCGTTTTTCAATTTTGTTTTTTTAAATTGATTGCACGTATGGATATTTTACATCATTGTCTTCCTGAGGTTCCCATCATCACCTTATCACCAGTGAACCAGAAACATCGTATTGATCTCTTGTACCCTTCCCTCTTCTGACTTTACTCCTCACCCCCTCTCTTGCTATATGTTTTTGTTCTGCTGACAGTGAGTTTCAAATTTTCCCTGTCCTTTTGTTTGTTCATTTTCCCTATATCCCGCATATAAGTGAGATCATCCAGTAGTTTTCTTTTTCTTTCCGGCTTATTTCCGCTAACATGATTCCTTCTAGGGCCATCCATGTGATCGCAACTGCAACACATTTGTCTTTTTTGATTGTGGAATAATATTCCGTTGTGTACATAGACCACAACTTTCGGATCCATTTGTCTGTTTGGGGGCCTTTGGGTTGTTTCCATGTCCTGGTTATGGTAAATAGCGCTGCAATCAACATCCAAGTACAGGTGTCCTTTTGAGTTCGTGTTTTGGTGTCCTTTGGGTGGATTCCCAGAGTGGAACTGCTGGATTGAATGCTAGTTCTATTTTCAGTAGTTTGAGGGTCCTCCATGCAGCTTTCCAGAGCGTAAAGGTGTCCAAAAAATGGGCAACAACAAGTGGATGGAAAAAAAGGAACACTTTTCCATTCCTCCTTTGATTGTTGCTTCTGAAATCCCTCAGGTCACAGACCTCGATAGCAATAAGGGAACTTCTACTTCAGAACCTGCTGTCACTTGCCATGACTACACGCATCACAGGCTATAGGGCCGGTACTGGTGCCCCAACTCCCTGGAGGTACACTCCCCGTGTTGCTGTGAGAACAGCCTGCTGAAGTCCACAGCTGTTCCTTTCTCTGCAGTGCTGGCCCCAGCCCTCAGGAAGCAACTTTCCTGGGAAGTTACCTCCCTCTGCCCCCCAACTCCAGTCACTTGTCACCAAAAGAAGACACTAGGGCTTCAAAGATACGAGTAGATCTCCTAGAGAGAGGCTGGAGCTAGATCAGGGGAGACCACAACCTTCCTTAACTCTCCCTTGCCATTGCTGCTGCTTCCATTCCATTCTCCTTCAGTTCTTCCTTGCAAATCCCCTGCACAAATCCTCTGTACTAGGGTCTATGTCTAGAAAACACCCTTCTTTCATTAATTCACTTTAGTCAGCAAATTACTGAATATCTCCCAGACTCCAGGCACAGTTGAATGTGCAGCAGCTATAGCAGAGAAACAAGTGAGTGTGACTTTGCCTTCAATGATCTTCTAGTCTAGTGGGAGGAAATTAAACAATCACCAAAAAACAAATACAGTTATGACTGTTATTAACTTTATGAATCCAAATTAATACTTATCAACATAACTGGACTATTCTGGTGATTTGCCTGTGTCTTTCAGCTCATCTCTGCTTTGTTCTATGATGCTGAGCTGGGAGCCTGGAAGGGGAAATTCACAGGGACCCTTACCCACTCTATCTTTGCTAGGTTTTGCAAAGAGGAGGTTCTAGCCAGACCTGAATTCCAATGGCATCGCTCTGCTCCAGCTAGAAGTTGCTACTGATCTCCCAGTTCCTGTTGCCTCATCTGAAACTTGGGAATAACATTTGTGTTTTACAAAGTTTCATGAGGGTTCAATTAAGTGACCTATACAAACCGCTCTTTTTAAATGACTCTGGTTTTAATTGTTAGCAAGTCGTGTTTTGTTTTGTTAGAATTATATTGGATCTTTATTTTTTAATTAATTAATTAATTAATTAATTAATTTATATAGAGATTTCATATCTTTGTATTCCCCTGGGATCACCCACCACCTTCCCTCCCTGACCACTCTTTAGTTTTGGTTGTTAGTCTGTCTGGACTTTTCCTCCTGGCCTTTTGCTTGTTTTTCCTCTGTCCCATATATGAGTGAAACCATTTGGTGTCTGTCTTTTTCTTTCTGACTTGTTTCTGCTAATATGATTGCTTCTAGGTCCATCCATGTTATCATAAATTCATCACATTTGTCATTTTTAATTGATGAGTAATATTCCATTGTGATATCTAGACCATATCATTTTCATCCAGTTATCTGTCTTTGGACATTTGGTTGTTTCCATGGCCTTGCAATTGTAAATCATGCTGCAATAAACATCTAAGATCTTGTGTTCTGGGTCCTAATTGACACGCTCGAAACGTCAACGTCTGTATCACTGTCCCAGCGCTAATCTCTCTTGTATCGAAGAGTATTTCTGCCAGTTGAGGCTGCTCTGATGACTTTCCCTTAGGACTATTTAACTCAGATGCTTTGATTGACTGTCTGGGTTGGTTTCTGGCCTGGTCCCATGATCCTGACCTCACGGATAAGCTTCAGCTACTCTCCTGGGTAAGGTCTTCTTTCAGATCTAGGAACACCCAGTCAGCTGATTCCTGGGATGGTCATCCTAGCTCCACTGACTTCAGGTGTCCAGACGTTGACACTATTTATCATGCCAACACCTCCATGGTTTTCTTGACCTGGCAACCGCCTCAGGTGGAAGCTCAGTATGGTTGCCAGGCTTGGAAGAGTGTGTGTGTCTCCAGGAGTTGGCTTGAACAGAGATACAGGAAGCGAATTTCCATGTTGTGTCATTATCTCTCATGCTGTCATTACTCACCAGGACCACTTCCCTTCTCCACCTGCTCAGGGCCGCAACACACACAAGCAAAAAACGAATGGTGACTTAGACAGCAAACAGCTGCCAGTCCCCAGCTGGACAAGGCAGTGGAAGTTAAGCATCAAACATTATCTGAACCTGGATATTTGTGAGGTATAGCCCCTTCCCCTCCTGCTCATGATTCATTCAGGTCACGCTTTTACTTGCTTATTCATTTATTCATTCAATATTCCTTATGATGTGCCAACCTGGTGCTGATCACTGTGCATACATCTCTTGCTTTCCCTGGGGCCCCTGGCACGGGTGCTACTACAATCTCCTTGGTCACACTGGCATGTTGGGGGTGTTGATTACTCGCACATCTTGCTGTTGTCACACAAGCAGAGTTTAGGTTCAAAACCATGTTTTTTACTTTCAAACCAGTGTTTTTCACCAGGACATCATACAGCTCATCTTATCATTCAAAAGCTTGTCTGTTAGATAGTAGTTTTCAACCAGTTGTATCTTCTTGTTCACTAACAATTCTTGAGTGTGTTTAGAGGTGAGGAGGACTAAGAAGGAGATGTAGATACGTGTGTACTAAGTAACTTGCTTGGTGACATACAGTCTGCAAGAGCCAAGTCTCAGCCTAAGATCTGGCTGACTGCAAGACCCCAAAGTCCACAATTTTCCCCCATTATGCTGTGCTGCACCATTCAGCCTGAGGGTGTGATCTTTTGACCAATTGACTTTTCCAAATAACTGCTATACCCCAGAAGGAGCACACATACTCGCTGCCTTTGCCTCAAGGTGGAATCGAGTCTGGGGTGTAATTTTTATTCTAGAACTCCCTGGGGTATCACCTGGTGCTACTGGGGAGAGGAAGGTCTAGGTTCTTACAAGAGAAGAGTTTCTGCACACGGTTGATCATACCGTCCACAGCAAAACTCCAGCAGAGACTGTCAACTCTAAGGATGCATGAACAGCATCTGGTGACTATGAGTAACAGTCCTCAGGAAACAATGAGTAGGAAGACATTGCCATGTCAGATTATCCTTTCACCAAAACATAGTTTTGAGAGTCTGTCCTCGGCAGAGGAGACTTGGTTGTCTCTATTCTCAATGAGTCAGACCTGACACTCCTGTATTAGGGGAAACCAAGGCAAGGAAAGATAGCGCAAGGCTGCTCAGAAGGGCAGGCAGAGGGACATAAACCATGAGCCCTGAACTTGAACTTTGAAGGCTGGAGTTGCAAGTGAGCCTGGCCATGAGCCAGCCTTTCAGTTTGGGCTCAAGTCTGATGGTTTCCTTGGATACCACCTTTGTGATTCAGGGCCCTGGTTCAAGGTCTGTCTCCTTCTCTGAGTTTCAGATTAAACGCCAAGAAATCAGATTCTGCAGTTTGACCCAGAATCCTTCTCTAGGCAACCATTTTTGGTCTGGCTCCGACTTCTTCTCTGGCTCTATTCTACTATAAACAGTATTGAAAATGGGGAGCTATTTTAAAGCCCGAAGAGCTTTCTGGTGCTCAAATCAAAATATTTCTCTCTGGCTTGGTTGTATAGCTCCAGCTTCACTGCCTCCAGGTGAACTGTGCAAGTCATTCTTCCTTCAAAATCTTGGGGGTAAAAGGCAGACGTCTCTGGCCAGTCTTCCCAGAAGCAGACCCTGAGTCAAACATTTGAGCATAATTGATTCATCAGGGCAGAGCTCCCAGGAGAAACAGGAAGGGAGTGGAGACCAGGGTGTGATTTCCACTCACAGCCTCACTTTGACCCCAAGGACGGAGCATAAATTACACCCCAGGATTTGTCCCAGCTTGAGTCAAAGGCACCAGACACTTAAGCCCTTACACCTGCCCATTCCCCGAGGGCCATGTTGTGTGGAAAACCATAGATGTGATCGGTAAGCCTAGAGGTGGGGGGCAGCACAGATTGTTGGCTGGTCCAAGGGATGTAGGGGTTCAGATGGGGCACCCACAGTGTCCAAGCCAGATTCAACTCTTAATTTCTTTATTCCAATACGTGATTGCCAAGAAGGCTTCAAAGAGTAGGAGAGGGGAGAATTGACTTTGTTAGTGCTTCTTAGGTCAAATCCAAATCATTCAGCTTCTGCCTTTTATTTGAATTTCCAGATTCACACTTACTGGCCCAGATGAGCTCCCTTTTCATTTCAGTGTTGGCCCAAACAAAGCCCAGTTAGACTGATCTGCAGCAAAAGCAAACCAGCACACGCATGCACAACACACACACATGCACAAAACACAGCATTTCCCCAAACAAATAGAAATGATTGATGCATATTCTTTTTTTGTTTTGTTTTGTTTTTTGAGACTAGGTCTCACTATTTTTGCCCGTGGAACAGCAGGCCCTCATTGCCCGGGGTACCACGGACTCAAGCAATCCCCAGCCTCAACTTCCCAGGTAGCTGGGATTACAGGCGCACACCACCATGCCCAGCTATTTTTTTTTTTTTTTGGAACTAGGTCTCGCTACGGGCCCCAGGCGGAACTCGAACCGCGATCCCGAGCCCCGGCCGCTTCATAGGCTGAAGCTTACAGGCATGAGCCACCATGCCCGGCCTTGATTGATGCATATTCTACCCCCAACCTTGGATATTGACACATCTGCTTCCCTGCCAATGTTGGTGATCAAATGTCGATTATAGGACAATCCCATCATCGAGTCTTTGCTAAATATTCTGAAAGGTATTCGTCATGTCCTGCTTGAAAGACAGCCTCTCTCCACTCACCCTTAGTGGCTAGTGCAGGATGCCATGTATTTGGAAGAGAACGTAGGTGCAGGTGATCTGCATTTAACAAGAGCCAGGGGCCTCTTCCCTCGACAGCTTCAGCAAGCCTGTTTCCCACTGACTGCTTTGCCGTTCACTGAACCTGCCGCCCCCAGTTCCAAGGCACCCTATGTTCCGTACCTCACACCCCTCCAGGTGAGGTCAAAAACCAATTGGTCAGAACCAATTCATTCTTCCACTGTGGACGTTCAGTCTTGCCAGTGTCTGAAGCCTGGTTTTCCTCTGGGGCGCTCCCCTCGGCTGGCACCTCAGGTAAGCTCTTGTTCAGATGAGAGGTGCATCTGCCCCACTCAGAACTTAGCCAGTGGCTCCTCACCTTGCTCTTCCCTGTCTTACCCTTTGGGTCCTGCCAACTCCTGTGGAACTTTACTTCCAAGTCCACGCTGGTCTGGCCAGGGTCATGTCACAGAGAGATTCGGTCGCACATCCCTATGTTCAAGACACCCTCAGAGCACACCTTGGTCCCACATGTGCAGCCCAGGGAGCGACAGCGGTGGCAGGAATGCCACACTCTCCGGATTGTTCGCTTCCCCTTCTCGATACATGTGCCTCGTCGTCTCTAGCCCAGCACAGCCACACCCTGTGGTTGTGCTCTAGGTTTCCGGCTTAGAGATTTCAGGAACTGTGGGGAAACCTCGTGTCTCCTATGTGAGTCATTCATAGTAAATGTGAAAGCTGAAATGCCTTTTTTTTTTTAAGCGAGTTAAAGAAACCAACAGTGAAAGGTTGGCTGTTCCTATTTTTGTGATCAAATGTGTCATTTGGTAGCACCCACAAAGCCTCAGACTTGAGCTGCTCTTCTGCAGGGGAAATGATTTAATGATAATGATGCCAAGTTGCCATGGTAATAAGTAACATGCCATTTTATAGGTGACTAATATTGTAGTTCATGTGATCTTCATCAGCTACTAATGGCTCATCTTATCCTCTGCCAAGCTCTGCTCTCTGACTTCTAGGCATATCAATTCCTTACCAACACAGGGAGGTCAAGGAGCTTGCTCACAGCTCCTCAATTTGCCAGTAACTTAACCAGAACCAGTGCCCAGGTGACCTAGCTGCAAAGTCTTTAATGATAAAGCTGTAACCAACAGCTATTGGCCGGGGGAGGTAGATTGAAAAATTTGTATTTTACTTAGTAGGGGTCTGATGATGAAAGAGGTGAAGGGAAATGATGGCTGCCTTTTAAAGATACCCTACTAAATGGGAGAGAGTATTGGCACACCATACATTTGATAAGGGGATAGGATCCAGAATCAACAAAGAAGTAATACAACTTAACAAGAAAACAACCCAATCAAAAAATGGGTAGAAAATGTAGATCAAAGAAGAAGAAAGCCTATCAAAGTCCAAAGGCAAATGAAACAATCCTCCTCATGACTTAGGAGAATGCAAGTCAGAATCAATATACAAAAATAGATCAGAAACAAGAAGTGTAGGTGAGGGGGTGGAAAAAAAGGAACACTCATGCACTGTTGGTAGGAATGGATACTGGGCCAGCCTCTATGAAAAACAGCATGGTGGCTCCTCAAAATATTAAAAGTGAATCTACAATATCATCCAGCAATCCCAGCCTGAAGAGTACAAAGACACAAAGTCAAAGGACTGTAGGCACCCTTAGGTTCATTGCAGCGCTATTTACAAAGCTTAGTCACAGGAACCTAAGTGTCCAATGATAAATGATTGGATAAAGATGTGGAATACACAAGGGGAATCTCACCAAGCTGTAAAAAAACAAAACAAAACAAAACAAAACAAAACAAAAATCTTGCCATTTGTGAAAACACAGATGAAATGGATTCTATTAAATAAAATGTTAGAAGGAGAAAAACAAATAGAGGATGATTTTATTCATGTGCAGAATATAAAACAAAGTAACCAACAAAATGAAACTAAAACAAATCCTAGAAATCTGACTGCAGAATTAAGTCTACCAGAAGAGGAGGTTGGGAGGTGGAGGCCAAGGAGGGAGAGGCCAGTGGAGCATGCTGGGGGATTTTTGGTACTTTGGTGGTGGGTGTGATGTGTTAATAGACATCTGAAGAGGCATGAACCTGTTCTGTTAAATTATATATAGGACTATAACCAACATTTTTATATTATAAAATTATATATGTTACAAGTTAAAATTATATATACTGTACCTAACACTTTTATTTTATGAAAAATAACTGCTCACTGATGTTGTATGAAAATAAAAAGGAATAACTGTGCTCAGTTATTCAAGATGACACAGTGATGAATTTCACCGAACAACTGGCTCTCGAGGAACACATTCAAATAGAAAATCTAGAACTTAATATATCCAGTAATTGAAATTAAGAACCTAAAGGTAGAATTAACAACTGGAGTATACAGACTTATACATAAAGAAAAAAAACTACATAGGCTACAGGAAATAAAGAAACATCTGGAACATGGCAAAAGACCTAAAAGCAAGCAATTAAATTTCCCCCAAATGAAAGAACAGAACAGAGCACAGAAGCATTTGAAGACCAACAGGTTGCGTGATTTTCCTGGATCTTAAACTGCTTCAAATAGTCAAATAGTCCATTATCCTATTTGATCTTCATGGCAGTTTTGTGGAGGCTGCCAAAAAGTACTGTTGTATCTATTACATGTGAAGAAGCGGAGTCTTGAAGAAGCTACGATTCATCAGCCCTTAGTTTAAAATACAGTCATTTGTTGTCTAGCAAGCATTTATTGATTGGCATTGAGACGGAGCTTTGAGAGACCTGTCTGTGTCTTTTCTTGGCTTCTTTGTAAACTTCTTATACAAAGTGATAATGGCTTTGAGAAACGGTAAATACATGTGAAACCATCCATATTATACTTATTTCAAAAAGATCATTGTTAAAGTGAAAAACAGATTTTGTAATCAGTATGATGGCAATAAAAACACAAAAGGCAGAAGGGAGAGAAATGAAAACACATTATTTGAGATAAATTTTCAGTGCAATAACATTGGCTTGTAACACTCTCCAAGTTTTGAGTATATAGCACTATAATCACAGCATCATGATCATTTTTGACCCCCCTTTACCTGTTTCACCCACCTCCCAATCTCCCTCTTCTCCAGTAACCCCCAATCTGTTTCCTGCACCTAAGAGATAGTTTTGTTTCCTTGTTTCTTTTTCCTTAACATTTGAGTGAAATCATATGGTATTTTTCTCTCTCTGTCTGGCTTATTTCACTTAGCATAATCCACAGAGGGTAATATCCATGTTGTGATAAAATTTCATCTTTCTTCCACCATGACTTCTTTATCCACTCCTTCAACAATGGACAATTGAGTTCTTCTAGGTCCCAGCTCTTATAAATAATGCTGAGACAAAATGGAGAAGTACATGGACTCCTTCTCATTCATGCTTTCATGTTCTTTGGATAATTAGAACATTAAATGAAAGAAGCCGGATTAAAAGCATAGGCTGTATGGTTCCATTTACATAAAGCTCAAAAGTGGGCAAAACGAATCAATTTGAAATGAAGTCACAATATTGGCTATTTTTAGGGGGTGGTGTCTGGGGAGAGGGGAGCTGCTGGATGACTGATGATGTTCTAATCCTTGAGTTGTAGAGCAGTATGTCAAGTCTATGAATGCAGATCAAAGCGCAAGCTTAGAGCTGGTCTACTTTGCTACATACATTCATGTCATATGCTAATAAAATGCTTCCTGTTAAAAATTAGGGGTGCATGACCTTCCATACAGGAGAGACAGCATGTGCAAATGCAGGGAGGAAAAAATAATATGGTGTATGAAACGAGATGGTATATAGTATGTAGGAAATTACAGACAGCTCCCTGTTGCTAAGTAGGTTCTAGAAGGGCTAAGGGCAGAGTTCTAGAAGCTTGAGGTAGGTTGTAGAAGAGCTGAGGGCAGAGTTCACTATGGACAGGTCACAGGGATGCCTGTGTGTTCTGCTCCAGAGTGGATTATCAGGACAATTAAACACTGAAAATAGTCAAAGCTGGAGATGGCATAGTAATACTTGAAAAAAAATTTTTTTTAAATGTTCCCTCCAAATCCCAGTGTCGGTTGGTGAGGAGGAACAGAAACTGATGCATGAAGATTAGCTAAGACGCTCTTGCAAAAATCCAGAGGAACAATGATGAAGGATTAAACCAGGCCAGTGGTTGCAGGGATATAAAGGGAACAGGATTTGAGAGCTATTTAGGAGACAATATTAGTAAGAGTTGATTGACTGTGGGAGGTGAGGAAAGGCAGAGTTAAGGACTCCTCCTAAATTTGCGACACTGTGACGAGGTAACTGGTGGTTCTACCTAATAAGAAGCAGAAATTCAGGAAGAGTTCAGGCCAGGGGCAGAAGACTAGATTTGCTTTTAGATAGCTTGGTCAGGTTTACCAGATGAGGCAGTGGTCAAATTGAGGGGGCTTCTTTGGGAGCTATTTTGGGGTCCTCTGTTTGCTGGAATTGATGCCTGATTTAAATGCCAGCTCTGAGGTTCTCTAATTACTGTTGGGTTCTGTTGCCTTTTCTGGCCATGATGCACACTGAGCACACAAAGCCGTGGTTGTTGGCAGCCTGCTGTCAGCAGCTCCAGCACCCTGGGTGCCCTGGGGTCTGAAAGACTTCATCTCTCTTTCCTCCGCTGCTTCAGACAAAGACCGTCTATGCACCATCTATTTCAGTCATTTTTATGAGTGCCGTGGAATATTTTCAAGCTATCCCTTTTAAGCATTATCTCTTGGCAGTTAAGAAAATAGATCCATTGCAAGCACTGGAGTTTCTGAAAAGGGTTTAAAAATAGCTCAGGGCTTTAGACAGCTGCAGCTATTGGGAAACGGAGGCCTGGGCTTGTGTTTTTGCTGGTTTCCATTTCAGCCTTGCAGCTGGAAATGGGCAGCTCTTCCTCTGCTGGGGACAGATGCAAAAGGAGGAAGACACCGACCAGGACCCTTTCTTAACTTGGGGATCATGCGCGAACATCGAGAGGCGCTTGGGGGAATGGGGCATGGGCAGATCCAACTCTTGTGTTTGAAAAAAGCCTATTCAGTATTATGGTGCATCTTTATCATTGAAAATGGGACAAAATAAGCCTGTGGGCTTTGTCATGGAAATTATAGGCAGCAAAGGCGACAGAATCCTCTTGGCTGCTAAGAACAGGGAAAAAAGATATTGACTGATAACAGGGTTTTGTTTGTATGACAACGCTAGTGGTAGCTGTTACCGTCATTCCAACTGACTGGTGTGTAAACTGAGGAAGGGAGCAGAGGAGGATCGCAGCCAGGGTGACAGAGGCAGGAAGCAGGTGAGATAGGGGAGCAACCTAGAACCCAAATACCTGCTTTTAGACGTTCCGCTATGTTGCCTTTTAACTGGAGATATGCAAGTGTTAAATGTTTCTCAAGAGAGAGCAAGACACGAGTTTAAAGCAGAAACCCAAGAACAGCATGATCAGGTCGCTATTCCAAACTTAACTCCCGGATTGCCACTCACCAGATGCTGAGCTAATGAATGATTTTTAAAACAAATCAAGATCCTTAGCCCTTTTGAGTCTCATTTCTTTTTCTGTAAAATGATTATAATAACATCTTCTGGCAGCCTTCACAAATTGCTGGGAAGAGCAAATAGGACCACAGAACCCGAACAATCATTTAATACGCTGGAAAAATCATTCAGCAGTGAGCTCAACCAGTTGGGATTGAACACCTACTATGTGTCAGGCATTCTTGTAGGTGCCGGGGATACCCCAGGGAAGCGAGTTTATCATGTCCTTGCTTATACACTGTGAGGGAGAGTGAAAAATAAACGAGAACATGAATAAGCAGGCAAGCATTCTAAGGTATGTTAGAAAGGTATATGTTCCTAAGTCATTAGACCATGGACAAAGGAGAAGTAAAGTAACCTCACAGAAAGGTGATCTTGTAATGTCACCATTGTCTTTTTAAGGTGAGGGAGGGAGATCTGGATGAAAGAGTGTGCCAGGCAAGTGAGGCAGAGGTATACCTGCTGCATCGTGGGTCATCTATGGCATTGGTACCCATCAGCGAGGGAACCAGGAGAGAGCTGTGGGAGATGAGGTGGAGGTTCATGGGGGGCAGATGGTGTAGGTTCTTATGTGGTCTGGAACTTTTACTCTTAACTACGTGGGAACATTGGAGGGTTTGATTCAGAGTTGTCACCTGACCTGGTATGTTTCAAAGGGGCAACACTAGTCAATGTTGAGACTGGATATAGGTGACACAGTAGGAGTAGGGCTGTGAGACCCGTTAGTGGACTCCTTAGTAAATCAGAAGTGGGGTTAGAGTGTCTTCTTCTCTCTGTGTTTATAAGAAAAAGCCAACGAATATGATGAATTCGGAGGAAAAGCTAGAGTATGTGCTCCAGAATTCAGGTGAAGATGTGAATCAGGGAGGGGGGCAGTGATCAAATGTGTTCAATTCCATGGACAGATCTAGTATCAGAATCTCCTCCCTCTTCGAGGTCAAATGCTATTTCTTCAATGTGCATACCACATTTTGCTTGTCCATGTACTTGTCCATGGAACTGTTCACTACTGTAAATAATACTACTTCAACACAGGTGTATAAATATCTCTATGAGACCTTACTTTCCGTTCTTTTGGATACACACCCAGAAGCAAAAACACTAAATGAGGCAGAAAAAAAGTTTTGTTTTGAAGAGAATCATAGAAGAAGGAAGGGGTATAGCTGGCAGTAAAAGTGGGGTTATAAGGGAACGTAGGTATAATCCACAGAACTAATGCAGATTTCACTGTTTCTTCCATGCACACATCATTTGTCTCTGTGTGTAGTCTGTGCAAAATTATCACAGAAAATTGTGTCAATTCATGTAATCTTCACTACAGTCAAGCTCGAGAACTATTCTGTCACAACCAGGGTAGAGAAAAGTTGGGTAAGATCTTTCTTGTCCCTGGCTGTGAGTGAGAAAATTTGTTTCTAAAATAACAATAGCCCCAATCAATTGACTTTTATAATTTTCTGGGTGCTGAGTTCTCAGAACTCCAAACTGTGAGGCTATCTAACTTTGCTGGCAATTTCTATAAACTAGAACTCTTCTGCTAGCTCAACACCAGTTCATTTATCTTTATAGCACTTTGAGGTAAATATCATTGTTTCCATCAGTGAGAGAACTGATACCTCAGTGGTCAAGAAAACACTTAAAAACTCACAGAAGTATAATTTGAATTCAATTCTCTCCACCTTCAGAGTCTGCATCCTGGAAAAAACAAAACCTCCAGACAAAGTTCTTTCTCTTGGGGCCATTTCAGACAGTAGCCCACAGTTCTGCCATATTTTCAGGTGCAGCTTTCTGATGAGCAGACCCCAAGAGCTACATGCTTTCCCTTCGGGGGACCTTCACTTCCGGGGGTTGAGGGCCTGCCATGGATGAGTAACCCTATGGAGAGGGTAACCCCCCCACCCCCGAGCCAGTTTGCTAGATATCCAAAGCACTGCTCTTGATTTAGTAAGTCTTGGTGGGAATCTTATTTTGTAAAACAGGCACCATGTATTTTCATAGGGATCCAAGATGATGCTAGGTGAGAACTTATGGCTGGTTCTCTGGTTCTTGCTTCCAAGATGACCAAGAAAAGAATAAGGGCCCATCCCCAAAGACTTGTGCCCTTGTGTGATCTATTTGTTGCTTCAAGCCCCCAAGGACAAGGCTATATAAAAGTTTGTCTTTCCAAATCTGGGGGCCCACCCACAGCCTTGGGGATACATCCAAAGCCAGCCTCGTCAACACCTCTGTGCATACCTGCCTGTGTGTGAAGTTACATGACTGTGTGACCTGTGTCATTTACAGTCAGGAGGTTGGGAACATTCTTGTGATGCCCAGAAGGCTCCAACCCCACAAACTACCCAACACCCAATACCACAAACACAATTTCGATCCATGGGTAGTGCCCTATAACCCCCACCAAAGGCCATGGCAAGCATAAGACTGAAAGAAGAGTGTCCTTGGGAAAAAATAAAATGGAAATTATGTTTTTTTAAAAAAGGAAAGAATATGTATGTCTGTTGAAGACCCTCAGGAAAGTTCAGAAGAAAAGCGCCAGGCAGCGTTAAGGTAACTGTTTGAGGTCTTCCGTCAACATGATGTCACACATCTCACTTCTAGGTGTCTCTTCTGCAGAAACATTGACTAAGGTCCCAGGAGCATCAATATAAGGACGTTCACGGGAGCTGTGGCTCCAATAGAAAATGATGGGAAACAACCTGGGCATGAAACACAGACATGACCAGGTACAGATGGTGGTGGGTCCATATGGTACAGGGCAGGAGCTGACCACAGCTATTGGAGCAAAAAACTGTCCAATCAGACTGTAGGGTGGGCCACCCTGAGGGTGGATTTAAGTCAGGGTGGAAGGGAGTGTGGCTCCAGTCTCCATGAAGGGTGGACTCCAGCCTCAGAAGGGAGCACCCCAGTCTCCAAGAACTGCTCCAACCGCTGAGAAGAACGTCTCCAGTCTCTGAAAAAGGGTGGGCCCCAGCCTCCAAGGCAACTGTTCCAGTCCTGAGACAGAAGAGAAGCCTCCGTTCCTGGCCACCGAAGAAGGAAGGGGGACCAGCAGCCACATCCAGCATCCTGAGGAAGAGAAGCCGAGGTCTTTCTCTGGTATTGCCTGACAGGAGCACCAGAGGCCCTGGGCCTGGTGTCTCTAAGAGCTGTCTGTGGGCGGTGCCCTCCTGGTGGCCACTCCTGAGCATCGCCCAGGGATAGAAGAACCCACAGTGACCTGACCTGTATCGGGCACTGTCCCTTGATTCTGCTATAGCCCTTGGTATTCTGTTTGTCTCTTTGGTAGTTTTGGTACCCTGGCCCCACCTGGTTCCCTGTACAGTGGGATGCTGTGGAGCCCAGGGGCTACACTCCAAGATGCAAGGTTAGATTTCAAAACAGTGTGATTTGCAGTTATATTTATAAATGCGGTCAGAAATAAATTGAGTATTGTTTTACAAACGTCCCAGTCTGGGTAGGTTCATCATTGGTTCTAGCAGCTAAAGAAGGCTGGAGTTTCTTGGAATTATCCACATAGAATTTTAAATAATGAACAGGGGGAAACAGCCCCTTGAGTTCTAACTGGACTTTGCATTCTCCTCCTGTTCTCTTCTTCCTCACATTCTCTCCTCCTTTCCCCCAGGGTGATGCTACCCTTTTATCCCCCCGCCCCCAGGCTCAGGTGTGCCCACCTATGCATACACTCATTGTACCAGGTATACACAATCATGGGGAGGGCATAACACCACAGGTGCTGGTCATAAAAGCTAATGGCAGTAGAAGGGAATGAAAAACCCTGAAGACTCATTTACCCTACGTATATATAATGCGCATGTGTATAGCACATATATAAAATATATGTATACCTATATGACATATAAAATATAAAAGCATATATGCTTATGTATTTATTATTTACTATATATATAAACTATCACTACAATATATTTTGTCGATATGTCCCTAACTGCTTTGAGAAGGTTCTAGAAGGATATGACACACATTTGTTAACACTGCCACCCCTAGGGGAGAGACCGGACTAGAAATGCAAAAATAAAGAACAATTTCTAAGGGCCGGGCACGGTGGCTCGTGCCTGTAAGCTTCAGCCTATGAAGTGGCTGGGACTAGGGATCGCGGTTCGAGTCCCGCCTGGGGCCCGTAGCGAGACCTAGTTCCAAAAAAATAGCTGGGTGTGGTGGTGCGCGCCTGTCATCCCAGCTACCTGGGAAACTGAGGCTGGGGATTGCTTGAGTCTGTGGTACCCTGGGCAATGAGAGCCTGCAGTTCCATGGGCAAAAATAACAAGACCTAGTCTCAAAAAAAAAAAAAGAACAATTTCTAGTGGTGAAATTTCAGGCATGAACAGGTAGATTGAGTCCATTTTCATTGAAGGCCCTTGAAGCTCCTACTTGGTTTCCACCACACGTGGTGTGATCTTAGACAATTTACTTTCTCTCTCTGGACCTCCGTTCTCTCTGTAAAGAGGAAGTTGAACTTGAGTACCAACCAATTAAGCATTCTTCATAGTAACTGTCAGGCATCTGAGCTCTTATTGCAAATGCATTTTTTTGTATGTGGAAGCCCAATAGATGAAACAGAATAGAATATGTCAATAGCTCACCCTTTGGTGCCTTGGATCCATTTCAGTGCTAACACTTTTTGACTCTAGATAAGACAATGAACCAAATCCACCAATCAGAGTGGTCCTGTCTCAGCTGCGTAGAAAATACCAGGTGGTTTTAAGTGACCCACAAAAGCTCACGTGTAACAGTTGCTCTTATGAAATGGCTCTGTTGAAGGAAACTCAGTTGAAGGCAGCTGCCTGCTAGTGTAGGGACTGTTTGGGCTCTGTTTAGGCTTTTTCTATGAGCCTGTATAACCAGCACCTGGGGTGTTGCATCCTCCCATGGTTGTGCCCAGGGGGTGTGCACATGTGTAAGTGTGAACACTTGGGCCTAGGAGCAAGGGCTAAAGGGGCACAGAGCAGAATAAGGGAGAATTTGAGAGAGAATGAGATGAGAGAGGATGAGAGGAGAGGGTGAGAGGGAATGAGAGATGAGAGCGAGAGCGAGAGCACACTAGAGACAAGAGGCTCCTAGAAAGAGCCCAGGGAAAGAGTGTGAGATTCCTGGGGAGCTGGGGGGTTCACATGCCTTCCAGTCCCCCCTCTCCCAGGCCTGGCCTTGACCCCACCCTGCCACCGGTGTCTCTGTAACTGCTAGAACCAATAAAGAACCTATGCAGATGGGTGAGCCTGACGTTTGCAGGACAATTGGTGTCGAGGATTGGTTACATTACAGACTCCCATTGCTGTCTCTAGAGAGTTCTGTGAACATTCCTGGATGCTGGAAGATCCATCCATGGTCATTTTCAGAGCAATCAGGTTCAGCCTCAGTCTCGAGTTTGACCATTCTAATTAGCTACCACTCAACTATACTTGCCAGGGGCTCTCTGCCTATTGCGGAAGGTGCCAGCTGTGCCAGCCACTCTCCCCACTGATGGGCATAGTGAAAGGGCAGGTAGAGAAGGCAGGTCATTTTTTCCGTATCAAAGTGTAACAGCTCCCAGGATGTGATCACAATGACTACTCACTGATCACTTGTTATCATCCAGGCCATCATTCATCTATTTATGGTGCACAGCAGTCCTAAAAATAGTCATTACTGTGTCATTTTCTAGACGGAAAAAACTAAGGTTATAGAGATTGGGTTCATGTCCCAAACCACTGACCCCAAGGCTGAACCATATCTGGCATACAACAATTTAGAAACACCAGCAAACATTATTCTATGATGCTGTCTCCTTTCCCATAGAGCTTTTGGGTTAAAATAATACCCTTTCCCTTTCCCTCAATTCAGGTGGTTTGGAACCCTGCCTAGACTTTATTAGTTCATACCCCGGGGCTGTGGATGGAGGCTGGGAGTTACAAGGGCAGTAGCCACAGGCGGTGTGGCCTTGGAACAAAGCTGGGCAAGACTGGGAAAGGAAGTCTTTCCCCAGGGGCCCACCCTGAGCAGTTCTCTCTGCTTAGCTGTGGGACCTTCACCCTTTCCACTCCCCTGTTCAGGAATTGAAGCAAGCCCAAGGTTGATTTGGAGGTTGCTCTTGACGTTGCTGTTGAAAACACCATTGTTTTCATTGTTGTGTGGAGAGGGCTGGGGCAGCCTTTCCCAGGGATGGGAGTCCTTGGGCAAAGATTGCAGCCAAAGCCAGGCCAGGGCTGGAGGGACACAAGCCAGGTGCCCCCCCACTGTCTCCTGGGAGCCCCATGTGCTTTTCTGATCATCATATAGGATTGTTACTCCAAAACAACAAAAGTGTCTGTTGTATAAGCCTCAGGTAGCTTCTTCTCTGGTACAAGCAGTTACATAGAAACACCAG
>PVHY01021064.1:0-24528 GCA_004024945.1 Uropsilus gracilis
GGAGGGAGGGAGGGAGGGAGGGAGGGAGGGAGGGGCAGATGGACATGGATGGAAGGAAGATCTCCAGCTTCCTGGAGGCAGGACCCCACCTTGTATTTTCCTTCCCTGCCTGGAAGCAGGACTGAGCACAAAATCACCCAAATTCCTGGGTTCCTCTCCAGCCATCTGGACATGGACAGCTGTAACACCCAGAGAAGAGGAACCAAGAACCAAGCCACTGACCAATTGGGCAGCTGCAAACTGGGGCTGGTGGGAAAGGGCGGGAAGTTGCCCCCAAATTCAGCATCTTACTTGGAAGTTCAGAGCATGGCATGAGAGGAGGGGGCTGCCTGGGGGCAGGGCTGGGGGAGACCTCAGCTCCTCCTTCCCTTGGAGTTTCCATTCCCTTCCCAGAGGCAGCCCCTCCCAAACCACTGGGAATTCCCAAAATGTCGTTGGGGACAATGTGAACATCTCTTTATTAGCCTTCCCACCAGCTTCCTGCGAGGCCCGCCTTGTAGAGCTTCCAGATGCTTGGGGGGGGGGGGTGTGCCCCTCCTGGTCTTCTCAGAAATGAGGCAATAAGGAACCACCCTTGGTGATGGAGATGGCCTTGGACTGCAGTTCAGGAGAGCAGGCGCCCAGCAGCTCGTGCCCTTGGGGCTAACATCTCTGACCTCCAGTCCCCTTCCCGCACTGTCCACCTCACAAAAGCAGCTCCTGCTCAAATGCCCAGTGGGGACCAGACGCAGGGCAGGCCTGAAATCTGGATATGCCCCTGCCACGTGTTCTCTTTGCAGAAACAGGAGAGCAGCAGCGGCCGCTGGTTGGAGCAGAGCGGGGCCAGGGCTAGTGGGAGGCACCTTGGGTTCCAAGGATTATGGGCCAGGAACGGGGAAAGAACCGTTTTGGGGTATTTTCCCCTGGACCCATTGGCGCGGCCGCTGCAAGGCGCCCTGTCTATTCTATTCTTAGGGAAGGAACCCAGCCCGGGACACCGTCATCACAAACCTCAAACTGCTGCTTACAAATGCGGCGACTTTGCTGAGACCTAAAATGCTCTTCCCCACATGGGTCCTCCCCCGCCCCCTCGGTCTGAAAGCCCATGTGGATTCCAAGGGAAATTGAATCCATATGTTTCTGGTTCATTTACACTGAACTCATCAAAATGTAATTTTGCAACATCTAGTTGACGTCCAGAATGTCTCTCGAAGTCTCATTTTTATGCCTTTTATAAGCCCCTCGCCCTTGGAGACAGGAAGCGCGGCCTTGCCAAGAGTGCATGGAAGCCCGGCCAAGCAGGAGTCCTGCAGGAGACCGGGGCGGGGCGGGGGGAGGAAGGGCCTCTTGGCTTCTCCTTGGGGCCCTTTGCCCACGTCCTGGTCTCTGCGTTCAGGAGCGGGAGAGGCCAGAGAGCTCAGGGTGGAGGTGCCAGTTTTCCAAGCCAAGGCCGAGTGCAGTCCAGGCCACTTCCATTTCAGTTCCGCCTCTTCTCACCTCCCGATGGCCAGGAAATTAAATAAGAAGCAGCTCACTCGGCCTTGTGGACGCGGCCTCGGAGGCCGGGTGGCAGGGCGCGGTCCGGGTCAGCGGCAGAGCGGGCTTCACAGACAGGCTGGCAGGGCCAGCACATGCCCCCCGATGTCTGTGGGATGATGGAGAGAAACAGATGTGGGTTCTGACCCGGTTCCCTCCGAGGCCCGCCAGGGTCCGGGACATGACACTATCAGGTGCTCCCAGCCTCCGAGGAGGTTAATGGTTCATTTGAAAGTAAAATTTTGACCAACTAATAAGGCCTCGGCCGCAGGCTGCAGTTTGCACACAGATCGGAATGCAGGGACCAAGAGGGCGCCCCAGCGTCACTGTGGCTGATGCCAATAAGTGGGGCTTTGGATGCTGGTCCCGAGGGAGCCCAAGTGGCCCCTCAGATACCTTCTCTGATTAATTAGAGCATCCTTCCCAGCTGCCTCGCAACAGCTCCGCGGGCAGAGAAAAATAGCATGTCTTCCAGGGGTTGGCAAGGTCCCAGGCTGTTCCGCATTGGTCATCGGAGGGTTGCTGGCCGCTGGCTGCCCACAGAACTAGCCTGAATATAAGATGCGGCCTGCAAGAGCCTCCAGCTGGAGAGAGCCGCTTCTCTGCCCCTGGGGGCAGCCATTTGGAGGACGGGAGCTTCCCAACTGGACAGACTTGGAGGGACATGAACACTTTCAGGCATCTCTGCCCCACTCCAAAGAACCAGAGGTCTGGCCATTCCCAGATGCCAGGCGAGCCGGTCTTGCCTAGGCAGCCCTTGGCAGGCCAGGAACTGTGGGGCTTTGCGGCACCCAGGCCTGCCACTTCACCCGGGTTACGGGAGCTTCTTTTCCATTCACATCAGCCTCCTCCCTCCCTCCCTCTAATTGGATGTCCTGAACTACAGGGCTGAACCCTTGTAAGAAATCCCAGCAGCCTCAGCCCCTAGAGACGTGACCAGCTCGCTGTCCCCAGATGAATGAAGAAGTGCAGCTAAACCTGTCTTCTTTCTTTGGTCCTCTTTATTTTTTTATTCATTAGATTTATTTCTTTACTTTCACTGTTGTTCGTTTGGGGACAGTATTCTATTCAAGCCTCAGGTGTAATCTTGACAGTTCTTCCACCACCACAGCACCAATGATCTGTCATCACCAGTCTCTTGTGCTCTTCCCTCCCTTATTTTCATCTCTCTCCCTCCCCTTCGTTGTCGGATGCCTCAGCTCTGTGGTCAACTTGCAAATTTCAAATTTCATCTTTTCCTGGCCCTTTGTTCGGTTTCTCTATATTCCACCCACAAATAAAAATACTCTATATTTATCTTGTTTTCCTCATACTTATTTTGCTCAGTATTGTTCCATCCAGTTCCATCCATGTTGCTGTAAATGGTATGCACTTACCTTTTTGATCACCAAGTAATATTCCGTTTGTGCATGCACCACATTTTCTTCATCCACTCATCTGTTTTAGGACCACACGATGGAGCTACCATATGATCCAGTGATTTTGCGCCCAACAATCTACCCACTGGACACAAAAGTAGAAATTCAAAAGGAAGCTTGCTTCCCTTCAAGATACCAGGGGCAGCAGGGAGCACCACAGGGAAGGCCCCTGGAAAGAGAACCAGCTCACACTGGGGGCTGACACCTCCCCAGGGATGAACCATGGCAGGTATGGGAACTGCCAGCTGCTGCCTGGGGAAGACAGTCTTCGTGGACGAGGCTGTAATGGACGTAGGAGCCATGAGAGGCATCCATCAGGCTCCAAGGACTCTGAGCACAGCAAGGCAGCCACTTGGGGTCCCAGAAACACTTAGAGGAGGTGGAAAAATCTGCCTGGGGCTACGGTCTAGAGGGCAAGTGGGGTCTGGTGAGAGACCGTCTTTCTGTGTCATCATCAGCCCTTCATTTCTGCCCGAAGCCTGGTGGTGCTCAGGGAGGAGCACAGGGGTCCCTTGAAAGGTGCTGACCTCAGAACACATGGCAGGTGTGGACAGATTTATCCTTGGTATCTTGAATGTGATCAGAGTTTCTCTTCTTTCTCAAGTCATCTTTCCTCCCTCGAGACCTAAAGGTCCTAGAGATGGCTGGGAACCTGCACAGACTAGGAGGGGAAGCATGTGACCCCCTTACCTTGCTCCTTCCGAGGCCAGACCCATAAATCTCACGTTCATCCTAATAATCTAATAGCGGGATGAGCCATTATCCTTCCCTCCGCTCCTGAGAGCACTCTGTGTGTTGATGGAGCACTCCCAGGAGCCCTCCCAAATCTCAGTCCCTTAGCACTTCACATCTGGGGGACCTCAGACCCCACCTCATCCTTGAAGCTTCCCTGTTGAGTTACTCAGTACAAGGCTAAAGCAGAGAGGCCCCCAAAAGTTACAGCCTAAACAGTGGGAACACCACTCCTCTTCTGGGCAATGTACCTGTCAGCCCCTATCTCTGGGTCACCTCTGAGTTCTCCAGAATGCAGACTGATGGCCACAGAACAACCTGAGCCTGGTCACTTGCCATCACAGTGGTCATTAACTACATGGCCATTTCCACTGTCCAGATCCTTGGCCCATAAAAATGAACCGATAGAGCTCCAGCCTCGATTCTCATGGCAGAGTGGACCCAGCCAGGTGATTGGTTTTCCCGCCTACGAGAGAGGGACTCGTCAGACACAGAGCAGAGGCCAACGTTATTTTGAATTATCTCCTAATGGAAAGACTCTCTATAACTAGTCTGCAATACCTGTACAATTTGATGAAAATCAGACACAAGAGGAACTCAATTTTGTTTTTCATTAATATTCACTTTGTTAACACGAACAGATGATTTCTGGGAGCTCTCCTTGGCCTTTTAATTTGTCTCCCTGTAATGCGACGGAGATATCCTCCATTATTAAACTGATTAGCAAGTGGCACAAATCTTTTCTTGTAGATTTCTTCAATATTCCTTATGCAGGACAATGTGTTTGGATTTTGTAAACCAGAAGGCTGGGGATGGGAGTGATGAGGAGGAGGGGGGAGAACTGGGCTTCTGAAAACCCAAAAAAGTACTAAATAACAACAGCAAACCTGTCACGAAACAACACACTTTTAATTCTTTAGTGGGAGGATATTGCACAGATCACATATGGAGAGACACATTGTTGGGGATTCAGCAACTGGGCAAACCTGAGTGTCACACCCAACACAGGGCACATGCTGAACCTCTTTCTATGGGGGGGGAACCTCTCCACAGTCCCACCAACAGGCATTTATTTAGACATTGAATCCTCTTTGGGATGGAGGACTTCATCGGCAGCCATGACCCATTTTGGCCTAATTCTAAAGACAATCCAGTTGGATCCACTTCTCCGAGAGGACTCGGAACATTGGCTGCCCTGTTCCCAAAACCTTTGCAGCAAGAGAACATTCCATGTTACGTTCAGAGAATCAAGTCGGCTCAGCAGAGCAGGTCTTTACAGAAATCTTGAAAACAGGACCAGAATAACTAAAGACTTAGGTCAAATAACTAACAGCACAGATGTCCTGACCTCTAACCAGGTGACCTTTTTTTTTCACTTTTTTTTCACTTGATTGCACATCTATATTTTTGACATCATTGTCTACCCCGAGGTTCTCCTACCACCTTATCGCCTGTGAACCATCATCATTCAGGTGCTTTTGTTCCCATGTTCCATTTATGTACCAACTAAGGCAGCTCACATCCACATCAGGGTGCCCCACCTCCAGATTGTACCCAAACGTCCTGAATCAGCAGTTGATAGGTAAATGAGGAGTTTTGACAAGATAGAGTCAGGTATGTAGCCCAGATACGTCTTTAGTGTTATTGGGAAACAAAACAAAATCACCCTTTGAAACATCTGTTTTCCCAACTAGATGGTGGGAGCTTCTTTTTTTATTGTTTAGATTTATTTACCTGTTTGTTTATTATTTGTTTGTTTGTTTATTCTACATCATTGTGTTTCCTGGGATTCTTGTACCACCATGTCATCCATGATCCATGGTCTTGGTCTTTTATGCCCACCCCTTCCCTGATCCCCCCTCCCTCCTCCTTTGCTGTCTGCTTTAGTTCTGTTGTTAGTTTGTTCATTTGAAATTTTATTTTGACCTATTGTTGGTTTTCCCTACATCCCACCTATAAGGGCGGCCATTCTTTTGTTTTCTGGCTTCTTTCTCCTAGCATGATTCCAGTGGGAGTGTCTGCAAGTGGGAATCACACCCATAGGTATGGAGAAGGAGACTGAGGTCGAGGCAAGGGGAAGGGGAGGCACCCCAGGACCAAGCTCAACTGAAGGGTGGGGCTTCAAGAGAGGGAGAGAGGTGGTCCCACCTGTCCGAGGGCTAGGTGGCTTCCACGCCATTAGAAGAGTGAGCCAGTGGTGCACTTGACTGTTATTAAATCATGGGGGTGGGGAGACAAGAACCTACAGTATCATCACACGAGCAGGGCACCCAGAGTCTGTTTGTGGGAATATTGAAGCTCGGGGGAATAAAAATGTATGCTTTAAAAAAAAGTGAAAGAGACAACCCAAGAAGGGGAAAATATTTTAAATTATATAACTCTGTCTACCAAGGGTCTGGCATGCAGAATATATAATGAATTCATACAACTCAACAACAAAAAGATCAACAGCGCAATTATCCATGGGTTTTTGACTACATGTGTTTGTACGATTTTATTAGTGATCACTCTGAGGAGTCCAAGATCTGTACTTAAACCTCAGTGTCTACGTATAATTAGCCCATTAGTTCCTTGATCTGGAATACGCAAACTTTCACCTCCCCCCACTTAGGTTGCTGTTTTCACACGTGTTACATTTATGTACAGTAGGAATGGCATCAGGCAGTATTACAGATTCTGCCTTCAACTTTTATGTTTATTATGAGGAACGTAAGAGGAGAAAAAGTCTATTATATTTACCCATGTGTTTTTTTTATTTCTAGTACTCTTTTTTAAATTTGTGATGTTTCAAATTTCCTTTAGTATCATTTTCCTCCTATCGGGACTATTTGCTGTAGCATTTCCCTTGGATTAAGATTACTTGTTAGAATTTCCTTTGATTTTCCTGAATCTGATTTTTTTGGGGGGAGGGCATTTACTTTTCTTCTCGGGGATAATTTCCACTGGATATAGAATTGTAGATTGAGAGTCATCTTTCTAGCCCCTATTAACAATATGCCCCTTTCCTCTGGTTACTAGATTTTAATGAGAATTCAGCCATTATCCAGATAAACATTTCCATTATCATTATGTAATATATATATTATGTATAATATATGCATATGCATATATAACATATATTCTTTTGCTGCTTTCAACATTTTTTAATTTCTAATTTTTAAAAGTTTGATAAAAAATATAACTATGCCTGGCTTTCTTTGAATTTATCTTTTGGGGTTTCCTATATTTCTGGAATTTGTAAGTCTACATGTTTTCACAAATTTGGGAAGTTTTCAGTCATTAACTGTCTATCAGCCTCTCAGTATCCTGTGTCACCTTCTTTTCCTTCTTCTTGTGGAAAGTTAAGGGCATGAATACTAGATTTTTAGGTCTATTTCCATAGGTCCTCCAGTCTCTACATTTTTTTCAGTCATTTTTCTGTTTCCTTCTATTGCTTTACTTTCAAATGTAGTGACTTTTTTCTATTTTCTCCATTCTGCTATTAAACCAATCAAGTGAGTTTTTAAAATATTCATGTTGTATTTTAGTTGTAAAATTTCACTTCTCTCTTTTATGTATCTTCTATTTCTTTACTGAGATTTTAGGAGTTTCTACTCATATCAATAATGTTTCCTCTTATTTGGGGTCTATAGGTATAATAACTTTTAAATTATTTGCTTTGATAGTTCCAAAATTACCTTTTTTTTTTTTTTGAGACTAAGTCTTGCTATGATGCCTGAGGTAGTCCTGAACTCACAGATTCAAGTGACTCCTAGTCTCAGCCTCCCAAGTAGCTGGGATTACAGGCATGCACCATCATGCCCACCTATTTTTTTGAGAGTAGGTCTCACTATGTTGCCCAGGGTAGTCTCAAAACCACAGACTCAAGTGATTCCTAGCATCAGCTTCCCAGGTAGCTGGAATTACAGGTGCATGCCACCAGACTCAGAGACCTAAGATTATTCTATCTCAGAGTTGATTCTGCCAGTCACATACTCAAGCAGTATAGAAATTTTCTTGACTTTTCATATGTCAAGTAATTTTGGGATGTAACCTTGGGCATTTTGAACATAGTTTTAGACTCTCGGTCTTGTCTAAATCTTTTGGAAAATGTTTGTTTTTTTAATTTGTTTTGTTTCAGAAGGCTATCAAGGCATATTGTTTTGTTTTGTTATCAAGGCATATTATATTGTTTTGTTTCAGAAGGTAGTTATCTTCAGGCTTAAAATCACATGGTTCACATGGTCTGGTTCCAATTAAAAAATTTTTTTTGAGACTAGGTCTCATTATTCTTGCCCATGGAACCGCAGACTCACGTTGCCCGGGGTACCACGGACTCAAGCAATCCCCAACCTCAGCTTCCCAGGTAGCTGGGATTACAGGCATGTGCAACCACGCCCAGCTATTTTTTGGGACTAAGTCTTGCTGTGTTGCCCCAAGTGGGACTCAAACCGCAATCAAACTAAAAAAAAAGTGGCCCCAGCCACTTCATAGGCTGAAGCTTACAGGCACAAGTCACCGTGCCCAGCTTGAATTTTATTTCTACTGCTAGGAATCTGCCCCGAGAACACAAAACATTCATTAGGAAAGAAACCTGCATGCTATGTTTATTGCAGCACTGTTTACAATAGCTAGGATATTGATACAACCCAAGCACCCCAGAGCAGATCCAGATCTGTGGATCCAGAAGATGTGGTCTCTACGTGGTGGAATACTACCCGGCCATCAAAAAGACAAACTCCTGTCATTTGCAGAAATGCGGATGAAGCAGAAAAGGATGTCCAGCAAAATAGGTCAGAGGAAAAAGAAACATTGGATGGTGTCACTTATAGAAGGAATGTGTGCAAAATTGAACAATGTGTGCACTTATAGAAGGATAATGTGCAAAATTGAACAATGATGCAAGAAAATTAAAAAGGCTAAAAAATAAGAACTGTCAGTGTGCAGCCTGGACCTGGGAGGTAATCTGTCTGTAATGTAGTTCCTGGAGACTTTACTCTGTTGCTTAAGCCCAGTGCCTGCACACACAGCCTGGTGTGGGACCAGGAGCTCGAACAGAACTTTACAGAACCCCTTCCTTGAGCTTTCTTCTTCCCATGACCTCCTTACTACTTTCCTCCTTCTACAGACTGTCCTCCATGGTCTCCAAATGGCTCTCAGTTCTGCCCATGACTACATGCACCCACAGTTTAAGTGGTTCAATGACAGAGAAAAAGGCAGTGTGGTTTCTCCTCTTGCTTTAGAGACTTACAGCTAGTTCCCCATGTCTTTCTGAAGTTCACGTCTTTCTTCCACATACATCTGCACCTTACCAGCTGCTGCTGTTGTTCTGTCACTGCAGAAATTGCTTTGTAACTGGAGCAGGAGGGAATAAAATGAAAGTAACTTCATTCGAAGCAGAGAATCTGCCCCCACTGCCTCTGGTTCTAGGTCACTCCTGAATGATTCTCTAGCCAGCTGGCTTATTTTTTTCCTGCCTCGACCTCCGGCGAAGTTCCAGATTTTAGACTGATTCATAGTGGCCCGTAGTGTGGGGCAGTGGGCGCTGCCATTTTGGAAGTATTTTGATGCTTTCCATCTCTAATTTTCCTGCTGCCATTTTCTTTACAAAGCCCTCTGTCTATGTATCCATCTATTCTGCACAAGGTGTTTTGTTGTAGACAGTGAGACACAGTAAGACAGTACTTACTCTATGATAACTAAAACTCAAACCCAAGCAGCAATTCTTATTCCCTTGAATGAACCAAGTTTCCCTAATATAATCCTTTTCATTTATCCCAATGACATTTTTGTAGAAATAGAAGTAAAAATTAATTTAAAATCTCAAGAAATCTCAAAAAAAAAAAGAAAGACCTGATTTCAAAATTACAAAGCTTGCAAAGCTTTCATAATACTACTTTCACACTCATCAGAAGGGTTATTATCAAGAACACAGGAAATAGTGAATGATGGCAAAGATAGGGAGACATCGGATTGTTTTTACATTGTGCAAACTGGTATAATTTCTATGAAAAATAGTTTGACATTATTCAGAAAGTTAAACTATCACATGGCCCAGCAATGTCACTTATTGTAGAGTAAATGAGTATCAGGGATTTTTATGTCCTTCCGTCATTAGCTTCTATGACCAGCACTTGTATTATTGCAGCCTCTTCAAGATGGTATACAACTGGTGTAGTGGGTGTGCACATGTGTAAGTGGGTACTCCTTGGCTTAGAAGGACCAACAGGATGGTATAACCCTGGGGGAGGGAGGAGAATTCAGAGGGAGAATTTGGAGAGAGTCAAATATTGACTGTTTCTTTGATGGGTGTTTCTCCCCTAATTCTATGAAGATCATTCCAATGACTCTGACATTCTTTAGCTGCTAGAACCAATGATGAACCAACCCAGACTGGAAAACACTTATATATACCCCAAATAATTAAAAGCTGGGACTCAGTCACTTATTCGTCAACTTTCATGCACCAGTATTCATAATAGTCCAAAGAGGAAACAATTCAACTATCTGATGACAGAAGACTGGATAAAAATACAAATATATAATGGAATGTTATTTCTGAGGGGGGGAGGAGGAATGGAATTCTGATGCGCACTACTGTGTACATCTTAAACACAGTAAGTCAAATGGAATTATATGAGATATTTAGATTAAACAAATGTGTAGACACAGAAAATAAAATAGTGGTTACCAACAACTGGGGGTAGAGAGAAATCGGAAGTTATTATTTAATGGGTAGTTTCAACTGGGGAGGACGAAAAATTCTGGAAATGGACAGTAGTGATGGTTACATTGTAAATGTTCTCAAGGCCACTAAAATGAATACTTAAAAATTATAAAAACAGTAAAATATTACTCTATATTTTACCACAATAAAAATAATACACATGCCTATACTGTAAAATCTAAAGTATGAATAAAAATATATTTAAAAATAATATACACATAGACTTTTCAAGTAGGAAACCAAAGAATACCAATAAGATGATAAGCATATACTCAAATAAATAACAAATTACATTAAATATAAACAGTCCACGTAAGCATAAACACACCAACTAGGACTGAGGGAAAAAAAGACTCAGTCACATGCTATTAATAAAAAGTCAATGTAAATATGTTAGCATTAATAAAATAAAAGAACAGAAAATAGTCTACCATAGAAATACTAATCAAGAGAAATCGGAAGCATCATATTAGTGTGTCAGACAAGGAAAACAAAAATCAGAACAAGAAAAATATTCCAAAATAGAGAAAATATAAATGATAGAGAGATCTATTATCTAAGAATTAATTACATTAATAGCTACATGTGCAGTTTCTAACTACTTGCGAGCACACCAACTGACTGAAATGAAAGAAAATAATTCACAATTAGAGTTGAGTACATAGCTCTTCCAGTCAAACATCCAACAAAAAGGAAATCAGCAAGGAGAGAGAAGAACTGAAGCAATCAACCAACTGATTCTAATACTTAGGAAATACGACAATAACAGCAAAATTAATTTTTTTTTGCAAGTGTATATGGAACAAGCCCCATGTCCTGGTTCATAAAACAAATATCTACAAATTTTTAAAAGTGAAATTATAAAAAACATATTTCTAGTTATACTATGTGAGTTCTTTTTACCCAATCCATCATGCTCAGCTTTCAACAACAACAAAAATTACAACCATTCAAAAAAGAAAATCAATGAAACTGCAGTCCAAAGACACAAAACAAGCATCAGAAACAGACTAAGACTTAGCAAAAAAAAAAAAATAATAAATTTTTAAATAATAATAAGAATAAGAATAATCAGCCTGAGAATTTAGAATAGCCGTGATTAATGAACATAGAGTTCTGATGGAAAACAACAACTAGGCAACATGGAAAAACAGGTGACAAATGTAAATAGAAAGATAAAAACTGCAAGCAAAAATAAAAAGGAAACACTATAAATAAAATATATAACAGGAAATGAAAGTGCCTATACAAGAGTTCATCTGTAGACTAGACGTAGCCAGAGAGAGGAGGAGGCTTCAAGATATTCCTATAGAAGTGTCCAAATTTCTATAGAAGAAATGCAAAGAGAAGCAATAGCGTTTCTGCCTGTCTGCACCTGCGTATGTGTGCCTCATGGCCGACCTTGTCCCTTACAGGGCAGCAGAAGCAGCTTTCTTTCCTGGGCTACCGGCCTGTGACTGTGCAGCCTCTCTTAACAAACCTGTCCCTTTCAGAGGTGCTTTTCCTGTCCACTTGAATCTGTGCAAGCGTTCTTTACTCCTTTCTCCCTTTATATAATTAACCTGCCCTTTCGATTATATACAATAAAGTGCAAAGAGAAAAATAATGGAAATCATGCAATGGAATCTCCAACAACTCCTATGGGACAATTACAAAAGATGTTCCACATACTCCATATGTGATAGGAATACCAGAAAGGAAGAGAAAAAAATTGATGATGATACATTTAAATTAATAATGGCTGAAATTTTTCCAGAGTTAGTGACAGACACCAAGCTGCAAATCTAGAACTATCAACAAGAAGGATAAATACAAAAAATATAACAAGACATATCATATTCTAACTACAGTTAATCAGTGATAATAAGATCATCTTGAAATAAGCAAGAGTAGGCAAAAATGACTAACTGCAAGATATCATTATATCATGTGTCTCTTCAGAAACTGTGTAAGCAAGAAGAGAGTGAAGATAGTCTTTAAAGAACTGAAAGAACCTAATCACCCACTTTTATGTCCTGTAAAATTATATTTCAAAGGTGATAGAGAAATTAAAAGGAATTGCTACCAAAAACCATCTCGTGAAAAATATTATCAAAAATTCTCTAAAGAGACAAAATATTATAAGTTGGAAATTCAGATTGACAATAAGGAAGACAGAGATTGGGAGAAGAAATAAATGAAAACAAAATTCTTTTTTCCCCTTATTCTTCATCTAATATGCCTTGTTCAAAATTTTAACAACAGCAGTATACAAAGTACATTGCACAGCCTATAGTAAGAGAAATGAATGTTAACAATGATAGGAAAGAGAAACTGGGAATTTGTTAAAAAGTACTTAACAAAAAATGTATTTTAAAGAACTGCTAAAAAGTAAAAAGAAATTGGGAAAGTTTGTTAAAAAGAACTTGGATGTTACGAAAGTACAATGCAAACTCTAGGGCAAGCCTCTTTAAACTATTAAAAAGAATCACTTTAAGTGTAAATGATATAAACATACCAATTACACTGAGAGGAGAAAATAATAGGATCATATAAAATGTTTAATGAGAAGAGAAGGCAGGCAAAAAACAGACAAGGAACTGAAACAAAGAACAAGGACAAATGATAAATATAATCACGACTTTGTCAACCCACGAGTATCAATAATCACTTAGATACGGATGATCTAAATAAGTCAATTAAAAAACAAAGCTTGTCAGAATGGATAAACATGCTAGAATCAACACTATGTTGTTCATATGAGACCCATTTTAAATACAAAAGCACAAATAGATTAAAAATAAAGTGATGGGAAAAGATATACCATGTTAATGTTAAGCAAAGAGAGCTGGAGCAGCTGTATTAATCACAGACAAAAGTAACTTTAAAGCAAGGAGGAGTACCAGGGATAAAAAGAAGCATTATATACTGATAATAGGTTAATTCTCCAAAAAGATAGACTCATTCTTAATGTGCATGCACGTAACATCAAACCTTGTAAGATAAAAACTAATAAAAGGGCAAGAAGAAATAGTCAAATCCAGTTACACTTGAAAAATTCACCATCCCTCTACCAATAATTGACAGATTTAGCAGTCACACAATAGTAGAAATATAATGAACAGACAACACCATAAATTATTTGGATCTAATTGACTTTTGCAGAATACTTTATCCAACAATGGTAGAATGCTCATTTCTCTGAAGCTAACAGGAAAGTAAGGTAAATACATTCTAGGCCATAAAACACACCTTCAAAATTAAAGACTAGGTATCATAAAAAGCATGCTTTTAGATTACAATGGGATTAAACCAGATAACAATAACAGAAGGACAGCTGGGAAATTTGGTGGTTAAACATACATCTAAATAATGCATGAACCAAAAGAGAAATCTCAGAGATTTTTAAATATTTTGACTAAGAGAATGAAAATACCATCTATTAAAATTAGTGGGATGCAGTGAAGCAATAATTATAGAGAAATTTATGACATTGCATGCTTAGATTAGAAAAGAGAAAATTATCAAAAATCAATCATTTAAGTGTCTACCATATAAAATTAGAAAGGAACAAATCATACAAAGGAACAAATCAAATCCATAACAAGCAGAAAAAGAAATAATAAAAATCAAACAATAAGTGAAATTGAAGTCATAAAACAATAGAGAAAATTGTGAAACCAAAAGTGGGTTCCTTCAAAATAACAGGAAAGTTGAAAAATCTCTAATTGGGCCAATCAAAACAATGTGAGAGAGAAGAAGAGTCAATTAGTAACATCAGAAATGAAAGCGGGGTAATTCATACTAACTGATGACATTAAAGGAGTACTAAATAAAGTATTATATATAATTTTACAGTAAAAAATTCTATAACTTGGAATAAATGGATCAAATACTAAAATTCACACCAGGAAAAATAGACAATCTTAAATTGATCTATATCCATTAAACAAATTGAATCAATAATTAATAACCTCCAAGGTCCAAATAGTTTCACAGGCAAATTCTACCAAACATTTAATAAACAAATAAAACCAATTTTTAGACTCAGTTTCAGAAAATAGAAAAGAGGGAATAATTCTTACCTCACTCTAGGAAGGCCAGATCAGAACGTGACAAGGACATATCAAGAAAGGAAAGAACACAACACTATCTCTCATGAGCATGGATCAAGGTCCTCAACAAAGTATTGGTAAATCAACTCCATCAATATATAAGAAGAATTAAAATTCTAAGACCAGGTGGCATTTATTCCAGGTACGCAAGATAGGTTCAACCTTTGATAATCAATGAATATATTCCTTTATATAAAAGATTAGAGAATAAAAATCATCTTAATTATATTAATTGATGAGTAAAGAGTGTTGAACACACTCCAAATCAATTTATATAAAAATTATCAATAGACTAAGAGTAGAGGATTTTTGTTTCCCTTAACTTGATAAAGAATATCTACAAAGACCCTCTAGCCATTATCATAGCTGATGATGAGAACCTAGATACTTCCCCCCATATGACCAGGAATGAGATAAAGATCTATCTCATCACTCTTATTCAACATTAGTCAGGATATCCTCACTAATCTAATTTCTATGAAAATGGCCTTCCTATTTACAAACACATTACAGTATGTTCAAGTGTAATTTTTAGTAAAAAAAAAAAGTGTCATTTACATTAGCATCAAAATTGTGAAATATCTAAGCATATATCTAGCAATATATATGATGTATATATTCTAGCTATATATACATAGATATATTTATATATGATCTATAAAAGGAAAACTAGAGAACTGATGAAAAAGACCAAAATAGATCTAAATCAATGAAAGATAGTTCATACTCATAGACAGGTCATCTTAAAATTGTTTAGACATTATTTCTTCTCCATTTACTCTATAGATTTGAGAAAATCACAATCAAAATATCAACAAAATAGGTTATAGATGTAAAACCTTCAGAATTTCAGATTCTATGGAAATGCAAAAGACCCAAGATAGCTAACATAAGAATAAGTTTAAAGCATGAACACTCTCAATTCTAATTACCAGTCACAACAATCAAGACAACATGGCATTGGCCAACTATAGACACATAGTTGAATGGAACATAATAGAGAGCTCAGAAACAGGTCCACAAAAGAGCAAAGCCCAGCACATGGAGAGAATACTGTCTTTCCAACAAATTATGCTAGAACAACTAGATAGCCAAAAGCTGAAAAGAAAAAAAATTAATCTAGGCATTGATTTCACAATAACTAACTCAAAATGGATCATACACTTAACCATAAGATGAAAAGCTGTGTGAACACTTAGGAGAAAACATGAGAATGTCTAGGAGACCTTGGCTTTGGATATGAGCTTTCCATTGTATCAAAAGCATGATTCATGAGAAAAATACATTTCAATTAAAATTGATTAAAACTGAAAACTACTTCTCTGAAAGACAAGCCCTGGACTGGGAAAAATATTTGTAAACACACATGTGATAAATGACTTGGATTCAAACTGTACAAGGAACTCTTACTATGTGGTAAGACAGAAAACAATCCAATGAAAAGAAACTCTCATCAGACACCTGACCACAAAAGCGATACAGATGG
Organism: Uropsilus gracilis; assembly: GCA_004024945.1. Lineage (NCBI taxonomy): Eukaryota > Metazoa > Chordata > Mammalia > Eulipotyphla > Talpidae > Uropsilus > Uropsilus gracilis. The sequence continues at coordinate 15,952 of PVHY01021064.1, forward strand.
ATATGAAATATCATATGAAAAGATGCTCAACATCATAATCATTAGGGAATTACAAATTAAAACAAGACACCACTCCACATCTACCAGAATGGCTACAATCCAAAGCACTAACAATCCCAGATGTTGGTGAGGGTGTGGAACAGTTCTCATTCATTGCTGGTGGGATTCAAAAATGATACAGTTACTTTGGAAGACTATTTGGCAGTTTCTGGTCAAATTGAACATTCTATTATAACACAGATCAGCAGTTGTGCTTCTAGGGACTTACTACACCCTCACTTCATGTGAAAACCTGGACATGAATGTTTATAGGCTTTCTAGTCATAATTCACAAAAACTGGAAGGACTCAAGATGGTTTTCAGTAAGCAAGTAGATCAGCAAATAGGGGCACATCCACACAATGGAATATTGTACCATCCAAAAAAATGAGTTATCAAGCCATAAACAAGCAGAGGAAGCTTAAATACATATTCAGAAGTGAAATAATTCTGTCTGAAAAGAGCATCTATTGCATAATTCCAATGATAAGACATTTTGAAAAACAAAACTAAAGAGAGAGTGAAATGATTGAGTTGGGGGGTTGGCATTGTGAACAGATGAATACATGTGGCACAGGGGATCTTCAAAGCAGTGAATCTATTTTGTACAATTCTATAAGGGTGGGCATAAGACTTTTTGAACTCAGCAGAACCAGTGCAACACAAAGAATAAACTCTACTGTATACCACTGATTTCAAGTAATAGTAATTACCAATGCTGGTTCGACAGTTATATCTATCAAACCAATTCAAGATGCTAATAATATGGGAAGCAGAGAACTATCTCCATTTTCTGTCCAATTTTTCTGTCAATTTAAAAATACTTCAAAAATTCTTATAGATTAAAAATGATAGAGGTCAAAAGAGAAATCCCAGGGAAATTTAGTGAATATTTTAACAGAATGAAAATGACAGGATGACGTATAAAATATGAGGTTTGCACTTAAATCAGTAGTTAGAAAAAACTAATATGATTCAAAGTTTACTTTAGAAAGGAAGAAAGAAATCGTCAGTATAAGCTTTATGTTAAGACACTAGAAAAAGGGCAAAATAAATCCAAAACAGACAGAAGGAAGGAAATAATAAAGAGAAAATAAAAATTAAAAAAAGCAATGAAACTGAAGCCAATCCAAGAAAAGATAAGGTAAAACTTTAGCCTTGTGAAAAAAAGACAACACACATTGCAAACAGCAGAAATGACCAAAGGGGATATCACAACAGATCTTACAGATATTCAGATATAAAAGGTTAATAAGGGAATACTATGAAAAGATTTATGCACATGAAATGAACCAATTCCTCAAAGGCCAAGAGAACCAAAATTTATCCTAAATAAATAAATAAAATAAAAAGATAACCTGAAATCTATTAAATACACTGTATTGGTAGTTTAAAAATAAGTAAATAGGAAATTTCAGGCTCAGAGTTTCACTAACAAGTTCTAACAAATATTTAAAGAAGAAAGAATACCAATTCTACACAATCTCTTCCAGGAAAAAAAAAAAAAAGGTGGGGTCAGAAGGACACTTTCTAATGCTATAAGCAATGCTCTTGGCACCAAACCAGACGAAAACAGAGCAAGAAAATAAAATGAGGAATGAAGAAAATAAAATGAAAATAAAACAAAATGAGACCCACAGTCTTGACCATAAGAACACCATATTAAATACAGCAGAATATAAAAGCAGAAATAGACCAAGGCCCTACAGGAAGTATCCTGGAAGGAGAGCACTGACCTAGTGTTTAAAATTCAGCCAATGTAATATTCTATATTAATTGTCTAAATAAAGAAAAAGCATATAAACAAAGCTTTGATCTAAAGAACAAAATTGAAAGAATTTAGTGTCCATTTATATTTGTTTAAACTGAGAGCAAATTAGAAATAGAAATCACTCAACCAAATAAAATTTTTATAAAGGATAAGTACAAAAAACCTACACTCACATCAAACTTATGAAATGCAGCTGAAAGCCTTCTGCCAGGGTAAGAGCAAGACAAGGAGGCCTACTCGTGGCAATCCTATTTTCCCCTTTCCTTTATGTTCTTCCCTCCCTTGTTTTGATCCCTCTTCATCCTCCTCCCCTGCTGAATGGTTTGGTTCTGAAATGGGTCACAAAACAAGCAAAACAGGGTACTTAACTAAATTTACAAATGGAAGCAGCTGGCTCTTTAAATCCAGCCACTCTTTAGGTTCGTCCCAGCCTATGCAAGCGCAGCAATACCACTCTAACCTTAAGAAATGGCAAAAACAGATTTTCTCATTAAAAAGACAAAATAATCAAAACTCACTGAGGGTACAAGGCACCCCTGGTAATCTTACCAACCAGTTCAGTCTCTAGTTCAAAAATTCCACATGGCTCCTTCAGCCATGTACATCCACAAATGGCAGCTCTCCCAACCTTCGAACCAGATATAAAAGTCAAGATGTTGTCATTGATCCTTCCTCAAAAGCGGGAGGTTCAAACCCAGTGAAGACACCAGGATGGCCTCGTCAATTCTCCTCCAAAAAGCACAGCTCCTGTATTCTTTCAGCTTCAACTCTAAAGTGGCCTGAAACCAGCAAGACTTACTTGATACAGCAGCAGCACCACTTCAGATTTTTTACGATGTAAACAGCAACACAGCAAGTTCTCTTCAGGTCTCCAGACAATCCCCAAGTTTCACAGCTTCAAAGTTAAAACAAGTTTTCAAGTACCAGGTTTCCAAGTCAACTTACACAAGTCACAAGTTTTTCCAAAATGCTTCCCCAGGCTCCTCACCAGCCCACAGTGAGGCTTCCTTCCCTGCCCTGCTGCCACACCTGGCTGTGTCAGCACCAGGGCCTCCCACCTCCCCCGTGCCTCTGCTCTCCTCTCCACATCTCCTTGTCTGTTTCTGTCCTCACCTTCTTAAATTCCCTCACTCTGCCCCTCTCATGAGAAGGCTTGGCTTTCCGTCTCCAAGTCTCCACCCACCAGGGCACAGTGCTGCTCTTCCAATGCACCATCATGATGCTGGGGGCCACAGCCCTCCACCTCCAAATTCACCACAGCATCCCTATCATTTCTGTAGCCAGTTTGTAAGTCTTGTCTTTCTCCTGACCCTTTGCTCTGTTTCTCTGTATTCCACCTATACGTGAAACCATAACAATTCTATTTAACAACAACTTGTGCATCTTAGATAAAGGTAATAATATCTACCTTGAAGGGCATGTTAAGCGCTGTTCAGTATCAGGCAGAGGTACAATCACTGGAAACCACAGTGATGACTCTAGTGGAATGAAGCTTGTTAGAAAGATATCCCTTCAGCAGCACAAGAGAAAATCACATTTCCAAAGTCATTCTGGAAAATATTTGGTACAACCTCTAAACTAGTCTACTAGTCTGGTTTTGTGTGTTCAATTTGAAAGAGATAGAAACATACATACATACATGTACACACATAGAGAGATAGATAACACATTCGATAGATACATACATACATACATACACACGTACATACATTGCATAGATACATAGATAAATAGATACATAGACAGATACATAGAATTGTTCAGGTTATAATAACAACCCATATTAGATACAGTATTCAGGATATAATAACCCATACAAATCAGTGGAAACTGTCCGCGTCACCGACTATGCTGGCTTCCTGGCACATCCCTCGGCCCCAGAACTTTTCTGCTGTAGGATGTGAGCAGGAGTTCTTCCTAAACCTGAGGTATAAAGAGAGGACCCTCGAAGCACCCAGACCGAACACAATGCTGCAGGCAGAGGATCCTCCTTTGAGGGGCAGCCCTGCCATCCCCTAGTCGAAGCAGCTGAATGCCGGGTGGCCCCGACACAGAGCATGTCCTGACCCGGTTCCGGTCACCGGGTGCTACAGGGCTGAGCCGCGTGGCCCCAGCCAATGTGCTACCGCTGCAGCCTCCTTCCGAGTGACCAGCTCTTGGGCGGGGCTTCCTAGCGAGCCTGTGTCTTGGCGTGTAGCGTTCTCTCCCGTGTCCCTGCACAGGAACACGCAGGACACAGGAAGGGGTAGAGTGTCCAGAAGGACACTTGCCCATGAGCCTGGGGGAGCAGAAGCGCCCTGTGTCCCAAAGACACCCCCTCCCCTGCACCCCGCGCTGAACCCTCTCCCTGACCCCACTCCCCCCAGTCAGCCTCAGCCCCGGCACTGAGCGGTAACTGACTTCTGGTTGAAAAGCAAACAAATTCTCTTGGTGGCAACTGTAAAAAGCAAAAGGCCAGCGCTCTTCTTGAGGGCTTTGCTGGGAAAAGCCAGAGTGGCTAGGTTTCCTTTCAGCCATGTTTGAACCCTTAATGTAGGAGCTGAATTAAAAAGTGATACTCGAGGGAGTCTACCCTTTAAAAAAAAAAAAAGGATTTTCAGGCAAATGTAGAACCAAGGGGAAGGTGAGGATATGGAGGCGCTATGGCCACCTCACATCTTTGCTGCTGGAACGTTGCAAAGCCCAAGCCCAGAGAGGGGTCTCGGGGAGAACCCTAGACCCAGAGTTCAGAGCCCCTGGAGGGCAGGGTGGAACCTGAGGGAGATTCCACAGACTGCTCCGGGTTTCATCACTCAGCCTCCCTTCTCCTTCCCGCTCATTTACAAGATAAATAATTTTAAAATGTAACTAAAATTATTTTACAATCTTTTAATCACTAAAACTTGTGTATAATCATTTTACCTCCACTCCAGTGCCAAGAACTGCCGTGAATTACTTGGCTTCTCAAAGTGTAGAGAGAAAAGGCTCCAATTTTGCATTAATTAAAGAATTTTTGCTCCCTATTCCTGTCCATTAGCCGCCACCACACTATGGCTGCAAATGGTCATTACAACAGACAGAAATAGGAACATAAATTTCTTCCTAATGAAACTGTCACCGGGAGACGCTGTCGATCACAGGCGTTCTGATGTGAAGGGGTGTTTGGCCGCCCTGCACGTCCCTCCAGCATCTCAGCGACCCGGGTGGGAGGGCAGGCGTCCCTTTTATTTATAGATACCTGGGAAGCCTCAGATCCTAGTAAATATTCCATTGATTTTTAAAATTGCTCTCTTTCTTATCAGACCTCACAGGGTCTCGGCCTGGGAACCTCAATGACCTCCCTCCACGACAAGCCGTTTTCTCCAGATTGGAGCTGGCATATGCATCCACCGCCCTCCACAGTCCTGGGTTTCATGAGGTGAGCGTGACATCAGTCAGCCATGCTCCCTCTCCACCTTCTTCTTCCCCTCCCGCACCAAGTGTTCAGTACCTCCAGCTCTGAGAACTCCTTGCAGCACACGCCTGTTCTGCCCTCCGTGGGAAAGTGGGGTTCATGTCAAGTGGTGTCAGCTATCTGAGCGCTGGGTGCTCGCACCCCACATGAGCCCCTGTCCCTGAAGATCAGCAATGTAAGTGGAAATCTCTAGAAGCAGTGGGGTCTCCCCCATGGTAACAAAAGGTCACTAGGTCACCCACCCACTTTGGACAATCGTGGTTTGCTTGTAGAAACAAAATGGAGTCAGGGAACGTTCAAAATCAGGCATTTTTGAAAACCTGTTGTGCATGATCTGTGCCCGAGTCTGTGGTGCCCTTGGGCTAGTGTGGTCACAGGTTGGCTCAGTGGGGAGTGTGTGGTCACAGGCTGGTCAGTGGGGGACCTCTGACACCAAGATCCTGCGTCACACAGGGCTTGTCCATCCCCAAAATGCACCTGTATGCAGTAGGCACTCAATAAAGCTTGCTAGTAAAAAGTAGGGTGGGAGACACAGTGACTACTCATTAGTCATTCTCTACACAATTGTGCTGGCCTGGCTGTCAAAAAGATTCCAAAAATATCTGTTCTCCAGAAAACTTCCAGGCAGGTTGTGTTGAATGACTATTTTAGAAATAATATTTCAACATGTTAAAATGACTATTACAAGCCACTGTTTGGATCCACTTCAACTAAAGATGAATGGATGAAATCAGTTTCCTGGATCGCAAGGTCTTTGCTTCCAGGGACCACAGGCAGGTGGATCTGTTCAAGGTTCTCAGACTGGCAGGAGATAGAGAGGCCTGGATGGTGGAACATGAGTTCCACCGAGTTCAGTGGGTATTCGCTACAGTTTTCAGAACCCTGGTTCCAAGACTGTGTATGCCGAGACCTCGCTCCGTGTCAGGAAGGACCTTGCAGGCACTCAGATGCGGGGTGGCTGAAGCAGAATGCAAAGGCGAGAAGAGTCAGAAGCACACAGGGACCTAGACCAGGGTCAGCCGGGGCAGAGACTCTGGGGGCAGGGGTGGGACTGAGCAAGTCGCTCAGCTCATGACACATTCAAGGAATGACCTCTGGACCTTGCTGGCATTTCCCCTTTTCCTCCTCCAAAGGGAAACTGAGTTCTCAATACACACCTGCAATGAATTGAAAATAATGACAGTAACAAGCATGTAACGCCCCATTCGCATAGCCACGCGTGACTCTTGCCACTGAAACAAATAGCCTAAAACGAAGAGCAACCAAAGAAAAAAGCAAAAAAAAAAAAGAACGCCGTCTCATAGGGTTTATCTAAACGCAGGCATCCTGCCAGCTGCAGTTTGAATGCTATTTGGAGCTGGGACTTCTCTACAATAACTTCTAAGAAGTCCTCGATCACGCCAGGGTTCAGAAAGCACCGATATTTAATAGGAACCAGACCAAACAGATCCATCTTGCAGCCTTGAGAGACCCAGCCAACCCCAAGAACAGCAGTAGCGTCGGAGCAAGGCAGAACCATTAACCCCGAATTTCCTCTCATGGCCTAAAACAGCCGACTGACGGGTGCTGCCGACCAGGCCAGAGTTTTCTTCTTGGTTTAGGATATGTGACCCCATTGTTCCTGCCTCATCGCCAGCACTGTGCTGGCCATGGAGAGATGAGAAGGAAACACATCTACTCTCAGGGAGCAAACCGAATGATCAAAAAGTAAAGTAGCCAGAGGATGACCGCCCCAAAATAGAACATGATGTCCACTGTGCCTTGCAGGATGTGGGAATAGATTCTCACTGCTGTGTCAGATGCAGGGTTTGATGGAAAACAAGTGACCACATCTCGACCTGGGAGAAGGGGAAGGAGATCCTGGGCCAAGAGCCTTATCAGAGGGGCCCCCAACTTCCCAGAAGATCCTGGCTAGTGGTGGGGGGTAGGCTTGGGAGACAGGGGCAGCCTGGACAAGAAGAACGCAAGGTTTCTTCAACCCTTTAAGGAGCTTTGTGGGGTTTCCTGGGTTGTAAGCATAACCCGCCAGCATCCCGGTGCCAGGTTTCCTTAGCCATGCTCATGGAGACCCCAGAGCATGCAGCTCCCCAAACAGGGAGCCCAATGCTTGCAGATATCGCTTACCCCTCCAGGGTGCCCCAACCCTATCTTTCCTGGCGACCAGTGTTTAGTCCTTCAGGTGGGAGACAAGCAAACAGCATAAAGAGCAACAGTCAGCATCTATTGTTGTTCTGTGCCACCTACTCTTCTAAGCGGTGTGAGCGCCATGGGTCATGCCATCCTCACAGAAATGAAGGTGACGGAAGGACAGTGATTGGTCAAGGTCATGGCCTGGCAAGAGAGTGGCAACGGGGGCAGGGAAGGTGGGCATTACTGCCTCTGCCTCCTTGCCTATCTGTTTACACCCCGGCTCCTCTCTCAAGAACTGCATAGTTGCTTAACCAAGACCCCTGCCCTTTGTGCCAAACGTCTGTCGATACTGTTATTTAAAGGGACACATCCCAATTTATTCCAGTATCAATTCTCTATATCATTTACCTCAGCACTGATTGTATCGTTCACAAATTAGCATTAGGCAGCAATTTCTGGTTCCATATAAAACTATTTAGCAATCTAGCCAAGAAAATGAAAGATGTAAAGCAAAAGCCTGGGTGCTGAACCTAATTCTCTTCCTTATCTTCTTGTTACATATTGACGTATTTGAGGCCATTCAAAAGCATCCAACTTGTCTTGCCTGAGTGCAAATCAGATTATTGACAATGAAAGCCATTTAACAGGTTATTTAAATGTTGGCGTCCTATCTTGGTGGGATCTGCTTCTTGACCGGCTTCCACTGCAGAATGGCCAACTTTTGTTTATAGGGAACAGGAGGGCACCCCATTTATCCTGCTGGCCAATGTGCCACGGGTTGCCCCCTCCCATGGGCCAGACATCTGTTCCCAGACCTCTCCCTCCCAACATGGCCACTCAGGCACCACCCCAGATGCCGACCTATAGCCCCCATCAGCTGACTCTGGCCACACACCAGGGACAAGCCAGCCAACAGACACAGGCCCCCTGATCCAGGAGCCCTGAATTCAGTTCAGCCAACCATCCCCCCATGTCAGTGTAACCCAACAATTGCTCCCCCAGAGCCAGTTTCTGAATAGAAAGTTCCAGAAACATTCTTCCCAGTGACTCAGTGTGTATCGTCGAGTGCCTGCTGAGTGCTACCTACTGACTGAACAGCCAGAGAAACACTCATAAAAACACAAAAGCAGGTCCTGTGGGGGCTACTCAGTGTGACACATCCTCCTCCTCCTGTGACCAGGTGTTTGTGGCCCTCGCTGCTGGG
>PVHY01021065.1:0-24533 GCA_004024945.1 Uropsilus gracilis
AAAATGTCCATCTGTCCGTCTGTCCATCCGTCCTATATACTAGGTCTCGCTATTTTTGCCCTTGGAACCATAGGCTCTCGTTGCCCGGGGGGGTCCACAGACTCAAGCAATCCCCAACCTCAGCTTCCCAGGTAGCTGGGATTATAGGCACACACCACCATTCCCGGCTAATTTGTTTTTGGAACTAGGTCTTGCTATTGGCCCCATGCGGGACTCAAACCACAATCCCTAGCCCCTAGCCCTGGCTGCTTCATAAGCTGAGGCTTACAGGCACGAGCCACCGTGCCCGGCCCCTGTTTTGTCTGATTTTTAACTATGTAAATTGACTAGTCAATGCTTAAATTTTTTTTCACTTTTGTTTCTAAAGTTTATGTTAGTGCATGCAGTTTAACTTCTATTACTACAGAGTAAATCGCTAATTGACTATACCATAATTTATGCATATATTGTCAATGCATGTTTGAGTTGTTTTTACTTTTATTAGCAAATGCAGCTTTATAAATTCTTGTGCCCTTGAGTATTTGTCTCAGACATGTTACCCTAAAAGGGACTGTGGAATTAAAAGGTGTTCATATCAAATACTTTAATAGGTAATGTAAGTTAATCCTGATGGATTTACAGCCTACCAGTATTGTATGAGGGACCCTGTATTTGAATTTTACTTGAGCGTTGTGTGTGTGTGTGTGTGTGTGTGTGTGTGTGAGTGTGTATGTGTGAGAGAGAGGGAGAGAGAGAGAGAACTCTTTTTATGTTTTGATTTTTCTATTGTTTTTACTTGGTCCTGATTTGCTAATTGATTCCTAGGAGTTATGCATGTAATTCTGGATTTTAGAGCTGGAAAATGTAGTTTTCCCATAGATAAAATTTTTCTCTGTCTAATACAGTGACTCTGCATGGTAGATCACTGTTCTGATCTAACCATGTTTTGTGTGTAAGTTCCACTCGTAGATTTTTTCCTTCCTATACAAAATTTTGTTTTCTCTGGCATCAGTGATTCCCTCTCTCAGCATTTCTACTGTAACCATTATTATGACTTGTACTCTTCTCTCACTTGTGTACATCTCCACCTAGTTTCGTTTTTTCAGTGTCCTCTAAGCTCCTCCTCTAACCTGCTACTCTCCCTGGGGCTTCTAGGCCTGCAGTGTCCCTGTGAATGTGGGATCTCTTGGAGGTTTCTTTTAGCTTCCTAAAAAGAAACATAGACGTGAGGGTGCTGGGTCTTCTTCCTCTGGTAAGTCCCTTGTTTGGTAGAATACAAAACCTTCTTATGATTTCTTAAGGATCCAGGGAAGAAAACTTTGAAAACTTTTATTTCAGGAAGGAACTTTATTCTACCCTCATGTTCGGATATGCGTTGAGATTAGGTATCATTTTTGTAATTTTTTAAGGTCTTCTCGGTGGTCTTTCTGACTCATAGTTGCCTCTGAAGTCTTTCTATGATCTTTGTTTCTGATTTTCTTCTTTCTGGCACCTCTTTAGAATCTTTTGCCTTCAGTGTTCTGACTTACTAGGATGATACATTCCTTGATCTGCATCCATTTTAATCCTATGATTGTGTCAAGGATCTCTTGTGTCCTTTTGTGAATGTCTGGTTATGAGACTTTTCTTGACTTCTTTAACAATTGTGTGTTGTTGTTTTTTTAATTCCTATTCTAACCCCCTTTTTGTCTTTGTTGTACTCTGTGGGAGAATTTCTTCAGTTTATTGCTGCCTCTTCTTTTGGGGCTTCATTTCTGCTAGTTTCTACTTTTTAATTTTTAGGGTTTGTTTTGTGGAGGTTTCCTTAAAAGAAACTTTTTTCTATTTTGTTTCAGAAGTGTTAACTAATTGAGTTCCTGAGAAAAAAATTTTGCTTTCATTTATATGGTAGCTGATCCCCTTGAATACGCTCCCCCCTTTCCTCTCCCTCTGGTCACTCCAACTCCTCTCTGATTGTTGTGTGTTGGATGGTTAGCCCATTGGCCTCTTCTTTTTCTGAAGCGAAGTCTTTCTCTTGGACAAGGCTCTGCATTCCTTGGGGCATGGTAGACTGCTGCTTACATTCCAGTTTTAACTTTGTGTAGTGCTGCCAGTTCAAACTCCTTTGGAAACCATCGTTGCCTCCTCCTCATCCTTGCTGACTGTCTCCTCTATTTTGGTTTCAGTTCCATTTTGCTGCTGCTTCACCTTGTATTTCTGGCCTCTGGCTTAGGGAGTTTGGTCTCCCAGCCTTTGTCAGTAGGGGAGTTCCTTGATGGAGACAGCTCATGGTTGATGGTTGGTCCTGCTCATCTCCTCTCGATTGGCAGCTCTGCCTTGGGGCAACTGACCCCTTTCTGTGCTCCCAATCCCCCTCCACCTCTGGTGAAGGAGGGTGCCTTGTTCTCACTGTAAGTATCTCTGAGTGGGGATTTTGGCTTCCAGTCCCCAGTGACATGCAATTTTAACTCTTGTGATAAGTCATCAGTATAAACTGATCACATAGCCCTTTGTCCATTGGTTCCCTCAGTGTTCTTGGGTCCTACCCAGGAGATGGGTGTGTCTGGGACTTTTATTCATTCCTGACCTTTTTGTCTGAAGCTGATTCATTAGTATTTTTCTTGTTCCTGGTGAGGGCTGACTGGAGTGGGGCTAAGATGAGAGGGAAGGTGGTTCCCTCCTCCCTCACCTGCAAGCCCATGCCCTAGCAGGACTTTGGACCTGGGTGGGGGTTCCTGCTCTGGGAACCTCCCAGCAGTGGGTGCCACTGGGAGGCAGCATGTCCACTGGAACTTGTCTTACCTGACTGAGTCCTTACACTCACTAAACAGCAGTTCTTCAGTTATCCATTTTTTCTTTCTTCTCCCGTGGCAGCCACCATTCTTCTCTTTACTTCTATGAGTTTGGCTCTTTTAGTACCGTGTGTTAGGGAAAACATGTCGGTGCTTGTCCTGTGACTGCCTTTGTTACACTTAGCATGATATTCTTCATATCTTTCAGAAGAACCAAGGGATTACAAGATTTTCCTTTTTTTTAGACTGAAGAATACAAGGGCAGCACAAGGGCTCCCGTTTCTCCGCCTCCTCATCAACTCTTGTTATTTCTTGTCTTTTTAATGCGAGCCATTTCAATGGTTGGTGTGAGATGGTCAAATGAACATCTTTTCATGTGCTTTTAGCTATTTGTATGTCATCTTTGGAAACATTTCTGTTCAAATCAAAGGATTTGATTTAGTAAATTCTTATGACTCCATATATATTTTGGACATTAGCCCCATATCAGGTATATAGTTTGCAAATGTTTTCTCCTATTCGTGTTTAATGAATGTAGGATGCCTAAATACTGCTTATTCATTCTTTGTACACGGGTAGAACTTAAAGGGTCTTTTTTTCCGTTGTAGTTGTATCTGCCTGGTCTACTTACTTGAGAAGACCTAGATGTTGATATTTTAGATCTTTTTTTTTAAAGATTGTCAGATTTCCCAAAGAAAATTGTGCTAATCTTTCCCTGGAGGGTACGTATCCTCCTGATTGCCAATTTTGGGAGGTGTCAGGAAGTCTGCACTTTTTATATCAGTATTCTTTTTTATCAGCCTGCTCTCACTTTTCTGTTTTCAATATGTTGTCCTACTCTGCATGATATTTCCTGGTCCAGGGCCCTGTCTGTAGGTTACATTCTGTTTAGCATGGTACAAGGCGTCTGCTTCATAAGTAAATTTTGTATCCTTCTTCCCTTTCTTTGGATCACCTTCATTCTCACATCAGGAAATACCTGGAATCTAAGTCTGGGTCTATTTAGTGTGATTGGATTGTATTCTGTGCTTTCCCTCTTGGTAGTTTAATACTCAGCTTCTCCAGCAAGCCTTTTAGTGCTTCGGTTTCGTAGTTGCTTCTCCACCAGCTCTTTCAAATCCTTTTACTGTTGCTTTAAAGCAATTTTTGAAGATCTAGCTAAATGTGTTTGTTGATTCTGCTGTCTTTAACGGGAATTGCACTCTGCCCTGGGTTCTTGGTCCCGTGTAAGTTATGTCCCTTGGTGGAGCGGGTGTCAAATATGTACTGTGCATTAGAGAAAATATTTTAATTTTCCTAAAGTGACCGCAAAATAGCTTAACCTTTAACATGCCTTGGCTTGTGAAGGTCAGAATTGCTGCTAGGAATGCTGTCATTTTTACATTAATTAATTAATGTGTTTTTCTGCCTCAACTATTATAGGTTCAGTTTTCCAGTTTGGCAGCAGCAGTACAAATTTCAATTTCACCAACAATAATCCAGCAGGAGTATTCACATTTGGTGCAAATCCTAGCACACCTGCGGCCTCAGCCCAGCCATCAAGCTCAGGGGGCTTTTCATTTAACCAGTCCTCAGCAACATTCACAGTGGGGTAAGGAAGCTTATTGTTGAAATGGAGAATTGAATGTGGTAAAATGTGCACCTGGTCATGAGTGGGTAATACATGTCGTATTTAGAATCACCGAGGTGTGCAGCGTAATTCTGCTAAGTATAATACAGTAATTTAAGTATGTTTTCTAACATCAGTTTACCGTATTGCAGTCTTGGAGGATCATGCTCTGAGGTGTATGCACACGCAGGGGCATGTGCATGTGGGAGTAACTCACCAGGCATTAGTTACATTTAGTGTTATTAGGAACCTGTTCCTCTGAGTGTCATGTCACATTCTGAAATCTATTTTTTTACAGGTCAAATGGGAAAAATGTGTTTTCTTCTTCTGGAACTTCGGTTCCTGGTCGCAAAATAAAGACTGCTGTAAGACGCAGGAAATAAAGATCACAATGGTGTTAAACCCAATGGTTTTAACAACAGCTGGTGCCCTGTTTTCACATACTGGACTGTACCCCGTACTGGGTTATCTGAAGTCAGATCTGCCTAAGGACTTCTTTGGAGTTTTCTTTCTTTATAAAAACCTCACCCCTCCCATTCCCTTTTTAAATAATAGTTAGACTGGTGACTGATTTACAGCAAAAATATTTTATGATCCAGCATATTATTTACTGATTTGGCGTAGGTTGGCTCAACCCAGGAATATAGTCTGCTCGGCAAATGGCTTTGTATAGAACCTCTTCATCTGCACCACTATGTGTGTTGATAAAGCGTTTACGGAACGCATAAAAATTGTAATTATATCTGAGGAATTCTGTATAGATTAGAGGATGTTGAAATGAATGGTTTCTATGCTGAGTTTGTTCTGGTGTATGTGTGAAGTGAGTGAGTTGGGCGTATTGTGCACTAAAAATTTTCTTATAGAGGAAGCCTGATTAAAGAATGGTCCATGCTGAGGACTTGTTAGAACTAGTTCATTCTCCATCTAATAATTATATGCTATTTCTATATTTTCATCTTCTATCACCTGTCTTGCCTTTTTCATTATTTTATTATGAAACTTATGTAAATACAATTTCCTTTCTGTACTTCTTTGGCATAACATAAATCTGTGAACTTGAAATTTTAATTTTGTGTTAGAAATTTTTTTGTTGTTTGTTTAGTCTTGTCTCAGATTTTATTATGTAAATCCCATTATTCAAAGTTGCCTAAATCCATTTGGAAATCTTTAAAAAAAATTGGGGATTCTTAAAATGAATTTATTGGCTTTTCTGATCCATTTTTGTTTGGACCAAAAACCAGTATTGTACAAAGTATTAAGCATATATTTTTATATTTACTGAAATGGACTGTGGTGACTTTGGATAATAAGGAAAAGTTTAATATTAAAGCCATGTTTATTACAGTATAATTAACATGTTAAACCATGGGATAAATGCCATCAATAAAAAAATTACAAAATACTTTTTGTTCTAGTGTTAACTCATAATGAAGGTACATAGTTACTGGAAGGAAACCTTTTTGTAAAGGTTGACAATGGTGAGTTAGAGAAATAGCAAAAAATACATTTAGGTGATTTGGACAACTCTTAAGTGAAAGAAAGTGTCTGAATTTGCAATGTATAAAAGGGACCTTGCTTTTTGTTTGGTGCTAGGAATTTTGCCTACATTGCCTATAAATTGGCATACCTTTTTAAAAGTTGAAAATAAACACATCCATTTTCTGTTTGTACTCGTATCTTCCTTGGTAGATTTATTGGTGGAGTTCTTGGAGAGACACAAACTTTGGTTTCCCAAACCCTGTGGTTTTTTAATTATTTTACCAAGGATTTGAAAACTAGATCTCTTTTTATTGGTCTTGGGACAGAGAACCTTTGGGACAGCTTTTGATAATTTCATTTTTCAGTTTGAGTGCAGGATCACTTTGTGCTGACTTCTGGATTGGAGTTTAATTCAGAAATTTTAAATGTGTAAGAGCTTTCTTTTTGTTCCCAGTAAAAACATACTTTTATTGAAAAGATTATATAGGCCATCATCAAATACTGTTTTTTTGGTAAAAATTTTAGTTATTACTATTATACATATTCACATGGCAAACAGTGATGATACATGCTGGGGAAAAACAGAAATCTCTTTTAATGTTGAGAAGTTCATTCTTTGCTCATGTGGATAGGAATATCAGGTTTTTCTCTTGGAAAGTTTTAGTAAACGTGCTAAAATATTTCTATTTGATACTTTTTTTTAATGGCGTGACTGGCAGCCATTACTTACATACATACGAGGGCTGTATTGGGTCCTGGTTACTTGTTAGTGCCATGCTGACATCCGTGGTTCTCAGGCATGCCTGACATCTAATATCCACGCTAGCAGCTCTGCTTCAAGCCCAGCAGAGGTGTTTCTGGAGTGCACGGACTCACAGTGCAGACCCACTTCTGATTCTCTCCCTTGGATGACTCCGTTACAGTGGCATTGAGCAGGCCTGGGTTGTACGCATCATGTACAGGTGAAAAATGAGAGTGGTTTATGGAAGAAGGAAACAAAAAAGTGGGCTTCTTGGGTCAGACCAGTGAAGAAATGCTTTTGATTGAAAATTACCTTTAGAGGTAAGCCATGTGCCAAAAGATTAATTATGTTGATTGAACTGAACCAGAGGGTGGGTCAGTTTTGTTGCTTGTACATTAATAACTTAAGGTGTTAATTAGGTGTTAAAATTTAGCCTTACTTTAGGACCACTTGACCAGAGAGAGATTTACTCGCTGGGTTTGGATAGGGCTCAGAAATCTGCATTAAGCAAGCACCTGGTCTAGATATTTGGTGGTGGACACAGGGTGATAGTTGTTGGGATGAGAAATTGTGTACCTAGACATAAGCCAGGGTTGTGAACTAATGTTACCTTACTAAAAAGAAAAATACAAGTATTTGAGAGGCTTCTTGAGTGAGGACCAGGCATGCCAGTTTACTTGGCTGCTTTAAATAAATGTTTATGATTGCAGGCGGTAAATATAATTCAGGCAACCAGAAAACATCTTCAAGCTAGCTGCTGATTGGTATTTGTTAAAAAATCTTTGCCTGAACTTGCTGTTCATGTAATTTGGATTTTATTATTTGTACTAAGTTAACTAATTTTTTGATTTAACCAGACAACAGAAGTCATACGTTAGCCTGGGAAGAACTTTAGAAACTCTTTTGAGAAATTCTATTGTTACCCAGTGTGATAAATGGAAAGTGGAAAATTGGGTAAAATGGTTCAGCCATACCCAACAGCTGTATTACAGTTAAAAGTTTTTATTTCCTTGTAATATGGGGCAACTTTCTTAAACATACGGCGGTAATCCATGGTTTCAGAATGTGTAGTCTGTGACTGGGCTCTAAGAAACAGTACATTGTCCTTAGCACGCAGATCGTTTTAAGCTTATTATTCTTAAGGAATCTTTTGTGACCTGTCCTTCCCCTCTGTATTTTACTACTTTATTCTTTCTAGTTTTTATTTTGTAATTTTCATACAGTATTGGTCACATTTGTATGGTTGTCGTTCCCCTTAGGTTTGGCCCTCCCTCTCCTATTGTACCCCTCTCCCAACCCTACCCTCCCTTTCCCTCTTCCTTCCTCTGGCCACTCCAGTTCCTCTTACTGTTAAGTTGTTGGTCCGTTTTGGCCCACTGCTCTTTTCTTTTTCTGGAACTATGTCCTTTTTTCCTGGGTATGGACTTGGACTCCTTGACAGCAACAGACAAGGCTACTAGGATCTCCAGGAATAACTGAAGTAGATAGACAGGCCAAGCACATCGGGAACTTGCTGTAGGGCAAATATATGGTGCACTTTTCCAGGATCCTTTCTGGTACCTGTCACGTGTTGTTGGTTCTGTGCCGTGAAGTTCTGTTATCTTGCTTTGGGAATCCAACTCCCAGCCACTGGCGGTGAAGGCATTCCCTGCTAGGGCAGACTTCCCCAGGTGGTTGATCCAGTTCTGCCATGGGGCCTCAGCCACATCATTGTGGCTTTCTTCCCCTATTGATTGGTAAAGGAGCCTCATTCATGTTGCACAACTGTGAACCAGCCCGAGATGATGCAGGTAGAAATCCGTGACAAGTACCTCAGTTGCTGCTTTCACCATCTTATCTCCGTGGTTCCCAACACACTGCTTCTCCTACCCAAGTGAGTGCATCCAAGACTGTTATTTCCTTTACTCTGCATTATATCTGCAGCTGGAGAGATGATTTTTCATTTCTACTGCAGGTCTGATTGAGGTTGGAGTAAACCACAGGGTACACCCCCACCCACACCCTCCCTGAGCCCGTGCCCCAGCAGAGGTGCCAGTCCCCACCCCCTGCTCACGTGGAGGCAGAGGTCGGCTTACCGGGTCTGATGTCCCTGGGCCCAAGACCTTGCGATCCCAGTGGCATAGGACTCACTCATTCTTGCCCTTTTGTATTTTAAAGGTTAGGAGTTCTTTTAAGGTTAGATCTAATTGCCCAACTCACTTTCCATTTCTGAGACTGAATTTCTGACTTGGAATATGAAATGTGGTCCTTAGTATCTTGCATGGTTGTTGAGAAAGGTTAACTCTAAGGGCTGGATTGACAACATTAAGCTTAGTCATTCTCTTATTTTTTGAGACTAGGTCTCTCTACTTTGCCCGTGGAATCGCAGGCTCATGTTGCCCAGGGTACCACAGACTCAAGCAATCTCCAGCCTCAGCTTCCCAGGTAGCTGGGATTACAGGCGCACGCCACCACGCCAGCTATATTTTTTTGGAACTAGGTCTCGCTACATACCCCCAGCAGGAATTGAACTGGGATCCCTGGCCCCGGCCGTGGCTTTTCCAGACTGCCGCTTATAGGCATGCGCCACCATGCCCGGCCTAGTTGTTAACCTAAAAAAATCAGGAGGAAGCCTAAAACATGTCCCAATGAAGGATTTTCTTGGAGGGAAAAAAGAAAGATGGCTGAAAGAGTTAACTTTAATGTTAAGCTTAAACTAGGCATGGCTGTACATTAATTGATTCTGTTCTGCTAAAAGTTCATTTTCAGCAGTTTTCTAAATCTGGATGATTTCTCAAACAGTTGTTTAAAGTAGTTGCTTTTGGCCCAGTTAAAAGATCTCTGATGGAGTTCAAACATCTTCAACCTAGTGAAACCAGAAATCTTCAAATGAAACCAATGATGTAATTTCTCTGGTTCCCATTTCTGAAATGGCTTTATAGATATCAACTTTTTACATCTTGCTGGGTAATTTTTAAAAAATATATACCCTCCAAATGGATTAGTTTGGATAATCTTTATTTTGGTAGATCCTCTGAAGGCAGAGAATGAGATAGGTATCTGTACTAGGGTGGTGGGGGTTAGAGGGAAAAAAGCTGTATTTGGAAGTAGAGTCTTTAAGGAGTGGATCCTAGAGCAAACTTCAAAGAAACAGGCAAAATGAAAAGCATTGGTGAGCAAGTATTTATTGAGACAATACAAATTTGTAGCATACAAATCATTAAAAATAGGATGCTAAATTTTTGATTCAGGCCATCAGAGACTGTTTATGGGTCAAACTACTACAGTGAACTTCAAGGGCACACATAGTTTGAAATAAGAAACTTTTCACCCAGGTAAATACATACTTATAGAGATTCTGGCTTCTGATAATGGGGGATGGGGAATATTAAGTAAAATGGTATGTCAGATTTTAGGAATACTGCTGTTATGCATATTCGTCAAAAGAAACAACAGCTTCTGCAAGTGTAACATGAAAATATTTAATACCCCTTCTTCAAATAGCCCTTTAATCTGAAGTAGCCAAGCTAGTTAATATTTTTCAACTCCTTTCTATTTCTTTGCTGGAAATAATGCATTAGTGAAATCAAGAAATCATGGAAATAGCCTTTAAAAAAACAAAAGCCAAAAATTTATTTCAACAACACTGAAAATCTTTAGATTCAAATTGGAAATGAGATGTTGCCATATCACAAAGCCAAGAACAACTAAACTGAATTAAAAGAAATAAACTAAGAAACATAAAATCTACAAAAGATGATAGTAAATCCAAACTGATAGGGTACTACTAGTAAATCAAAGACCTCCCAACAAAGATGAGGATGATACTGTCACTGTTAAATTTTACCAAATATTTAAAGAACACAATAATTCTGGAACAATTCCAAATTTTCTTTAAGGAGGCCTGTATTACCCTGACACCAGAACCAGACAAGAACACACAGAAAACTTACAATCCAATATCCTTCAATGTAGAAGCAAAAATCTGCACAAATTATTAGCAGACCAAACAATATATTAAACAAAACAAAACACAGACACCATGATCAAGGGGGTATTCCAGGGACAATGGTGATATAGCACATCACCAAAATGGATTACTATCCTATGATCACCTCAATAAATGCAGAAGGAAAACCTGACAAAAAACACACCCATTTAAACAAGTATAGGTGGTTTGTACCTCAACATAATAATCACATTTGAAAAGCTGTAAAGCTTTTCCTCAAAACTCAGACAAGAATGCTGACTACCACTAATGTATAAGTTCTAGCTAGAGCAATCAGGCAAAAGAGAAGGTAATCAAATTAGGAAGAATTAAACTGCACAACATGTTAGAAAACCCTTAAATATTTGTTAAAAACATCAGAACTAATCTGTAAAGCTGTAGGATACCAAAAAAACGTACAAAAACCTGCATTTCTAAAGAGCAATAAAGCTATCATAAATTAACATTTCCATTTACAACTGCATAAAAAATGAAATACCTAGGAATAGATTTAATTATTAGTGAAAGGTTGAAGAGACAGATTCTGCTCATGGGCTGAATGAATACTATATAAAGCTACACCACACAAAATTACAGATTCAATGCATATCCCTACCAAAATTCCAATGGTTTTTTCCACAGAAAAAAAATTCTGAACTTTATGTGCAACTATTAAACCCTAAATAGCAACTTGACTTAAACCTGGAGGCGTCAAGTTCCATGTAGTGATTAAAACAGTATGGTAGTGGCATAAAAAATAAGACCAATGTGACAGAGCCCAAAGATAAACCCTCTTGTCCATGATCAATCTATGGCAGGCATAGCACCAGTGAGAAAAAGAGAGTCTCTTCAATGAACTGTGTAGGGAAAACTGGACAGCCACAAGGAAAAGGTTGTAGATCTGAAACATAAAAACCTCAGAAGCAGGTGGAGATAACCTACTTGACATGGGTCTTCAATTTCAAAGACAAAAATGAAAAGCAGCAGAATAAAAGGAAAACAAAAAAAGAAAGGTAATCTCTGGGAGTGGGAGGAAATACTTGCATAAGGTGCTACTATCTCCAAAACAGGATTCATACAGCTCAATAGTTAAAAGGCAATTAGAAAGTGGGCAGAGCTGAAGATACACAGGTACACGCAAGGATGCCTGTCGTTAACTTGCAAGGAAATATAAATCAAACCACAGGGAGATCACCTCACACCTTTGGAATGACGGATGCCAGTAAAGCAACTAAGTTTTGGTAACAATGTGAAGAAAAGGGAACCCCTGTGCACCTTTAACTAACTGGCATTGGGGCACCACTATGGAACAGTATTGAGATTCCGCCGAAGATTGCAAGTAGACTATCGGGGGACTGAGAATTTCATTTCAGTATTTATCTGGTGAAAATGTAAACTAACTTGGAAAGACACCTGTATCCTTGTGTTCATGGCAGGTATTCATAATAGCTAAGATATGAAAACGTGCCCACTGGTGGATGAAAAAGTTTTCCCGACACGATCCCAATGCATGGCATAGTCATGCTGCTTGATGGGACCGTGTTCTGAGTTCCACGGCATTAGACAGTTTCATCACAGCAAACATCAGGGTGCAATTATCTAAAACTCAATGGCGCAGCCTGCTACACTTGTAGGCTACAGGGGATAGCTTAGAGGGGCCGCGTTGGTGTCTGTGGTCTGTAACTGACCACCACGTTGTCAAGGGACTGTTTACATGCAATAGAACATTTGGCCACAAAAAGAATTTGCCATGTATGATAACATGGATGGGCCTTGAGCATCATGCTACGTGAAGTAAGTCCTAGAAAGACACATACTATATGATCTTTTTTATATGTGGAATCTTAAAAACCAAAGAACTCCAAAACACAGAAAAATCAAGTTTACAAGAGAAATGATAGTTGCCAGAGGTTGGGAGTGGGGGGTGAGAGCGTAGTTTAGTGTTTTCTTCATCAAGGTTCTATTTAATTTCTAATAAATATGTAGAGGTCTGAAAAAAGAAAAACTTCTGTAAGTCGCCCTCAAATACCTGCTTTTCAATTTTATACTTTAATGAAGCAAAGTGTTATGCAGAAAGTAGTTTTTAAATCAGTGCTAGATAAATGTCAGTTGGGCAGTACTTAAAGAAAAAAGCAGTTTACTGTCCAAAAGTATGGTTTGCCTTTCCTCACACTCAGCACCCGGGCCCAGCATAAACAGTATTGTGTCAGACTTTTTTCAACATGCACAAGCAACTAATTAGGCTACTCTCAGTAATGGGAACTGTGGTTTTTCTAGACCTCAAAGTTAATTGCCTGTTCTCTGATTTTATTTAGGACATACTCATTGAAAGTATTTTCACTCAGCTTGACTCCTAATTTTTGTTTCCTTATTGTCTTGTAAAAGTGATGAATAACGTTTGCACTATGAAGACAACTTTTTACCTTTTTAGGCTAGACTTTCAGCATAAGAATTATACTTTGACATGGAAAATCAGCCTTTCCATAAATGAAATACATTAGAGAGAAGCCTTTTGACAAGAGGAGCGCCACTATGTCCACCCCCCCAAAAAAAAACAAAAAACCTTTCCTTTATTCTCCATCAGTTTGTCATTTTTTCTCCAAAAGTTTGGGACTCAAACTATCTCCCTAAGTGCTAAATTCATAAATAGAGACTTGGTTTTGTCAAGACAAAGCAATACTTTATTTTATAGGTTTTGAATTCTGCGATAAATCTAAGTGAACCTAGAATAAACCTATAGAGATTTTTACGTGTAATATTGCAAATGTGTAAAAAAAATTTAACAACAAATTAAACTAGAACTTGTTAATTTTCTTTTTACTGTATAAATAAAAACAGCCAAATGGTAAACCATCTAACTGAGAGGAAATATACATTAAAGTTAAAATTCTGGAGCTAATGACATTACAACCAGTGGCAAAAGTAGTGTATATATACACCAATACTAATGCATACATTACTGAGTGGTAAATCTATGTAACATTCCTTAATTTCTAGTCTAGTTTAAAAAAAAATGAGTTATTTTTCTACTGTGAATGGCCATAACACTTTTAATATCTTCCCTGAGGCTACAAGTGACTACTTTGACATGCTTAGCCTTTTCTGAGGTTGGACTAATCGCTTATTTTGGAAAATAGGGTTTGAAATTTTACAATAAAAAGGTATTGAAAAGGACACTGCTAAGGTTTTTTAAAACATCAAGTATAAATAGATTCACAATTTTCAATGTCAAAGAAAAATTTTAAAAACTGATACAATGATAACAGATTAGTGTTTTCCTGGGAGAATATCAGAGTTGGAGGAAATGCTCAAGAAACAGTTTTAGTTTAGGTTATCTCCACACAGCTACCTGGGCCGTCCAACAAAAGCACAACAAACACTTAAAACTCTTCAACCTCGATTCAAAAGAAAAATAAGTTAAAATGGCAATGCACAAATGTTACTTTACTTAACATTTCCTTCACAAAATCATCCCTGGTGGGCTCAAAATGAGCTTTTAGCTCACAGAACAAAAAAACTTAGGATAAATGCTACTCTTCCATATAGTCCATACTGGGAAATAACTAATATTCCATAAGCCACTAGTATTTAATCATTAAGGACTAAGATTTGACTCCTTGGTGCTTCAAAAATCATGGAATTATATAAAATACAAAAAGGTAGTATATGAATATTCTGCATATAAAAAGAGATTATACTCAGAACACTGAAAAGCACTAATACTTTCTTCATGCTGCACGCATACTGGGAATATTGTTTTACAGTAAATATGCAACAGTTAGATGGAAGTAGTTATTACTTACATATTTATAGTTGGATTTAGGGCACTGAAAACATTTGCACGTAAATTTTAAGTTAAATGTACAGTGAAAATTTACTTTTTCCCCCCACTAAAAGTATTCACTAACTTAAACCAGTAATACAGCAATATCACTTAATACTTTTTCGCTATCATGCAAAACTCAATACATGTTATGCATTAAGAATACTTGTAAAATTTATCATTCCCACAGTAAACTGCAGTACAGCTTTTAAAACTTCAGGTAAGGGAACTGCTTGGCCTGCCTTACTTCCCCTTTCTCCTGAAGCAAATCACCACATCTCCCTGGGATGGGAGACAACAGATTATCCAGTAAGTTCCTTCTCTCTCCTCCCAAAAGCAAAGACAACAATTTCCCTAAGAAGTGTTAATTAACTAAATGATGAATGTGTTTACAAAACACAACTGGACATTTTCCATCATTTTGGGATAACCAAAATAAATTTTTATAGTTTCATTTGGAGATTTCAAAACTGGAAATGCTATCAGCAAACTCTTAATGCCTTAGATCTTAAGAAAGTATACATTGTCCGTGTTGATTATGAAACTACTAGCTTTCTTTTTGATCTAAAAATTTTAATACTTGAATTTAACAGATTTTTCTTCTGGAAAAGTTCTTTGGCATTCAAGTAAAATCAATACTTTCAGAATAGTCACCTGCATCACACTGTAGCGACTACTTTAATTTCTAAATCATCAATTAATGTTATCCGGGGATACTGATGGCCTTAATACATAATTTAGTTTTCTTAATATTCCAGAGAGTATGGAATTCAGGGCTTTTTGAGCATCATCTGACCCCATTTCTTTTTACCACAATGGTTCCTGCTACAATGTCATACGCTGTTCGATTATGCTGAAAAAACAGCAGTGTGATGAAAGCAGGGAAAAAAGAAGCAATAGAAAAGTTCTTGATCAAAGCTCGTATAGTGGATCTAAAAAAAATTAAAGCAAAAAAAAAAATCAGGTAATTTATACCAACCAGAGAAATTAGTATTATTCTATTAAATTCAAAGTCAGTATTTAAAATATTTACAATGTAGTTGATTTATCTTTGATATTTGAGTAAAGTAGCATCATTATGATCAAATCACCTGGGTTACTTCTGAAAAACTTCATCAAATTAAGACTCAGAACTTTTATATGAAAACAACAATATATTTAAAATGTGAAGTAGAGTATCCTAGAATGTGAGCTAAAGATTTATAGCATTTTGTAATATTTTGCCAGAAAAAAAACTTCCCTTTACTTTCCTTTCTTAGTCACTCATTACTGTGTACTTTAGTAGACTATAAACTGAGTTATTTACTGCAGTCCTATTTTTCTACCCTCTTGAAGTACTTATATTTTAAATTATTTGGTATTCCTGTTTATTGGTTCTCTTTCTTTGTGAGATCCTGTGATTAAGTGAAGCTTTAAAAAGCTTTCAGCAGTGGCTCAGAGTGGAGAATTATCCTACTTATAATAGTTAGATTTCCATTGTTTATTGTACTGAAAGGCTAAAGAAAAGCACAGTGGCTAAATGGCTCTGGATCCAAACTAGTTGGTTTTAGATCCATTTTCCATGTATAAAAAAAAAAAATAACAGTACCTATCTATAAATTTGTTAGAATTAATACATAAGCAATATTCTTGACAGTGCTTAAAGAAGTGCTCAATATATATACAGTCATTCTGATTCTAATTAAAAGTGCTAGCCAGAATTATTATAACCATAAAGTTGTAAGGAAATTTTGAGGATGTCAGCAAAAGAATCTCTTGTTCCCATTTCTTTCTGTAACAATCCAGCTCTGAATCATTCTGGCAGCAATTCCAGCCAGTATCTTATTTTGCTTAACAGATCACCACCTACTTACCTCTACAACTTCCATTAACACTAGTTGCATCTTCCCCCCAGAGCCAATGCTAACAGCTAGCCAGGAGTACTCCGAGTATTACAAACTATCACGTAAGAGCTGGAGCAGAATGCATGCATACATTGCTGTCAACAACATACTGCTTGGTCAAGATAGGGTAATGACAGGTATTATCAAATGAAGGCTTAAGGCAGATCAGTAATGGACAGCAATTCCACAGATCTAGAGATTAAAACTAGACATGGATATTATAATAGCAACATTCAAATCATCCTCCTCTTATGATTTTATAGATTTTGTAAAATGATTCTTAAAAAATGTATACTGAAGAGAGGGCTACAATCATATAGCTGAAAAATACTCATATGCTGTTTTAAACGTAATAAATGCAAACCTATTACATGCCATGAAGAAAAAACAGACATCCCTAAACCACCTGAAATATTGGTTTTTGAACTATTTTCCTAAGTACATAGTTGATTAAGAAAAGAACTTACGTCGTAATGCTAACATTTGAAGAAGGAATCACTAAAACCCGACTTGGTGCAATAAGCACTGATGTATCACACGTCACAACTCGAAGCCCTAGCAGGAACTTCCCTGGGGTGGCTCCACCTGCTCCCCAAATGCAAATAATCTAAGGAAAGAAGGATAATTAAAATATAACTTATTGGCTCAAATATAACAACTTTAAAGTTAAAATGTCATGCCAGATTATGTTTCAAATTTTACATTTTTATGATACATCTCTAAAGGTCTCTAGCATCTTAGATACCATGAGATACTTACTATATAATATTCTTCTATAATCCACATATATTTTCAGCAAGTTTTTCCTATGAAAAGTAAATTTTACAACCAACTTACAAGTACATATATGGACAAGACTGAACTGTATTAGAAGATTATAAAAATGTCTCCATTATGTGGTTTTAACTTGAAATGGAAAACCAGAAAGAGGCATTTGATAAATATGAGTTATAAATTTCTATTAATTTTTTTGCCTAGTGCTGAGTCTATGATTAGTAAATATTAGTATTTGTTGTAGTTAAGAACTTACCTCATAGAAACAAACTAATAATCTGTATATAAGAGCCACAACCATCATCTTCTGCAAGTCTTCCATTGATGTATCTTCATCTATTTCTTCTATTATATAATGCATAGCAAATTTAGAGATATCCCTACACAAAATAATAGTTCTGCGTTATAAAGATTTAGCTACCCGAGCAGTTGCATTGATTTTTTTCCCTCCATTAGTGTAAGTCATAAGCTAAAAGTTGAAATTTTAAACTAATCTTTGGTTTCTAACAATTCAGTTTCACAAAACATTCATTACTTACTCAACAAATAAGCATTACTATCATAAGCATACCCTGTACAAGCATACATTACTATCATAAGTATACTCTATACAAGTGAATGAATTTAACATGATCTCTGCTTCCACAAGAATCTTAACAGGAAAATGCAATGAGCATTATATAAGAAACAAAACACAAAGTATTGTGAAAACACACACTAGGTACACTTAAGATTTCCCAGAAACAACATTTATGTAGAGCTCTGAAGGATGAAGACAGTCAGACTCAGAAAGGGGGAAGGAAATTCCAGAGAGAGGGAATAAGAACAGAGAAAATCCTGGAGTAAGAGTGTGATAAAAGCTACAAAAGCTTGGTCTATTTCACATATTAAGTGTGAGAGTTAACAGTAATTAAGAAATAAAGCCATCTGTTAAATCATATAGAAACAAGACTATTCTGAAGACAAAAGAAAAACCATGAAGTTCAGTTTTAAGGCAGGAGAGGGAGAGAATCAATTTACAATCTTCTTAGTTATGCATCGGAGACTGAATTGAGACAAAACACAAGACAGAGAACTGAACTACTAGTTAGAATACTTTTTCTATCATCCAGGCAGAGATGACAGTAACAAAGAAATGGTATGGTTGAAAGCTATTCAGGAGAGTGTTGTTCCCACACAGAAAGGTGTTGTCACTTGATTGGATGTGCGATGGATAGGAGAAAGAGGAAGAGAGAGGGAGGAATCACAGTAACAACAAGAAGTGATATTTTAACTCTGTCAATTATTCCTTTGTAAATTCTAGGTTTAATTTTTTGTAAATCCAAATTTCAATCTCTATGAAATGGAAGTATCAATCTAATGCATAGTGGTGGTAAGATTAAATAAGAATTCCTATAAAGAGGTGAGCTGAATGTCTACTGTATGACTTAGCAAATGGTAACTGTTAATGATTATTAATCTGAAAGAATTATAAATGGCTCACTCTGCAGTTCATTTGGGAAATGCCCACCAGTAAAAGCACCTCACCCCCATTTGGAAACAATTGCCACCTAGGTAACTGTTAATGTCCAACTACCAAAAGCTCTTTATGTCACTGTGCTTAGTATTCCACTCTGAATAGTATTTTAAGAGAAATTAGTCTGCCGCCTAAGAAAATAGGTCAGTAAAATCAAGTTAGCTCTGAAGGTTTCTGTTACTCCCTTTTGAGAGCTGAGATTCCCGCAGATCTTGCAGAATTTAATAAGTGCTTTCCCCCCTCTTTTGTAGTTGTTAAAAACCAATGGACAATATCTATATAGTCACTTGCAGTCATGAACAGGACTTAGCAAAACAAGGTCTCTCATTTCTGCAAATGGGCTTAACTTACTTTATTCCACTGAGATGCATAATGCTTAAGACAATGGTTGCTTTTATAAAGAAGAGAATAAAGAAATCCACCATCTCTGCCATAAATCTATGGGCCAAGGATGGAATAACAAACTCTCTGCCTGTAAATGGAAAGAAAAAAAAGAATTGTTAGAAAAACTAATCGATTCACATAATCCTTGGAATGCAAGGCAGGTAACAAATGGAGAACATAAAGCCAAAATACACCTTGCTAATAAAATTTTTTTTTCTAACCTTGCAACAATTACTGGTATTGACTTCATTAGCAGTACATGCCAAAAATAGCACCACTCCACTACTTACTGTGCAGTTTAAAGTCTACTTTCACCCCTTTAATGTTTAAAAATGATTTTGCATATGCATTTTATTTATGGTACTCAATACATTTCAAATGCAAATCTTGGTAAGCCAGTCTATGATACAAAACTAAACATACTTGAATAAAGGTCAATATTAAGTACAGGCAATTAGTACAAAGTAAAATCTCTGTGTTCCTCATATTATCTTTTCAGTGAGCTTTCTAAGTAAGACAGCCAATGATTATCAATCTGTCTAAATTCTGAAGGAGATAAGATTCAGGCAGTAACTACCTCTTGTCTCACATATCTGTGGTTAAATAAAAAGTTAATAAACTAAAAGATGTAACTAATTCAAAGTATTCTAACTCCCACAGAGAAGTAGACAACGTACAACTTAGTCATGTAACCTCTTATATCCATTAGTCGCTAACATCTATTCATTGCTGTCTCTAATATATAGCTAGTAGACAATTACATTTGTTAAATACATTCTCTTATCTATGTTCTACAAACCCCGTAACATATAGAGATAGCATACAGTAAACTGAGGTCTGGATTATTTCCAGCATTTCTAGTCAAAGTCCCCAGCTCCAAAATGGGCCTGTCATCTAAGAACTAAGCTTTGGAGCACAGACTCTGGAGAGTGGCCATCAAGAGGATGATTCGAGGGTCAAAGATTTACACGCGTGAACTTCTCCCAGCAGCGCGGGGAAATCAAGTTGGAGGGCAGGTCTAAAGCACTCTCAGGGGACTCAGGGCCTAGGGGAAAGACAGCTGATGCATTTGGAGAGCTGGCAAGGAGCAGCAAGGGCAGCAGGCTACGTGCCAGCTCTACATCCCCAGCCAGGGAGCGAGTTCCCCGTGGACCCTCCGGCTCCGCCCAGTCCCTCCCTGCGTGCTCTCACCTGCCTGCCGCCCGGCGTCGCTCGGGGTTCGCGAAGGGGCGGCGGACGCTACCCTGGTCCCCGGGGTGGCCCGGCCGGATCCCTGCACAGGAGCAGCCCGGGGACCCTGGCCCGTGACTGCAGCGGAGGTGGTGGTGCCGGTCGCCGCCCCGGGGTCCGGGCCGGCCGCCGCCGCGCTCAGAAAGTAGAAGGGGTTGTAATAGCCTAGCTGGGGGGGCGGCGGCGCGGTGGCCTGGGGGACGGTGGTGCCCCCGCTCGAGGGGTAGCTCGGCTGAGGCGGGTGGGGGCTGCAATAGGCGGGGAAGGCGGCCAGGCCGCTGTGCCAGGTGAGGTAGCCGCAGTAAGACTGCCACAGCCACTCGTGCACCTGCCGGGAGTACTCGCGGGCGCTCAGCCGCGCCGGCTTCTCCCGCGGCGCCGCAGCCTCGGGCGTCTCGCCGCCCGCCGGCTCCTGCAGCCCCGCACTGGAGGCGGGGGCCGTCTCTCCGCGCTTCCCGGGCTCGCGCGGCGATTCCAACGCGGCGGCGGGCGCGACGCCCGGGGCTGGGGGCCGGCCCGTGGCCTGGGGTTCGGTCGGCGGCCCGTCCCGGGGGCGTGGGGCGGCGGCGATAGGAGGGCCTCTCAGGGAAGGGACGGGCTCGCGGTCCCCTCCGCCATCGTCCCGCCCGGGAGGGAGGCCTCGGGCTTCCTCCGGCCCCTCTGCCATGGTCGCCTCAGCAGCCCCGTCGGCGGCCCCGTCACTGCACCGTCTCCCTCCCCCGCCGGCCCCTCCCCAACGGACCGGTCGCCACCGCCGCAGCCGCAAGCGTCAACAATCCGCCGCCGGAAGCGGAAACGCCGCCCCTCGCCGACGTCGCCGGCCGGGGGCGGGCCGGGGCCGGACGAGTGACCTCGCTCGGGTGGCGCTGTGCTGCGTATGGAGGCCTAGCGTTGTGAGTCGTGGGGCCCAGGCCCCTATGCCCGTCCCGACGGTTTTAACGAAGTTGGAGGCCCGTGGCTTCCCCACGTAATTCCACAGGGTGGGAACTCACGGACTCCTGGAGGGAGAGGATTTCCTTTTGGTCCGAGGAGTCTGCGTGGGGCCACGACTGTTCGGGCTGCAGGCCTGTTGCTTCTTTGCTCCTGCAGTCCTTAAGTCATTGGTACTTGGCTCACCATGCAGGACTGAGTAAACCGGGACATGTATTTGCTCAATTGCTGAGGTTTTCGTTGTGAAGAAAGGAAGGGGATGCTGATTTGAGGCCTCACCTTGCAGCTGTTTTGTCCTTAAAAGTCATAATTCATTGACATTTTGTAAAACCAACCCTATGACTGTGCCATTCTTCAGACCCATTGTCCCACTGCTACCTTGTCCAAATATTTTCTTAAAGCAAGACCCTGTTCATGTCCCAGGACTTTGGGGCTTTCTTTGAGTGTCCTGGTCGTGGCAAGATGTTTCCCTTCCTCTAAAATATAGAGCATCATATATCTTAACATTTTCATATATTTTAACATATTTTCTTATGTCCTCTATTAGCGTATCTCCAGTGCAATACAGAAAGCCTTCAAGGGATACCGTGGGTGTATTTAGTATTGATGGCCAGAATCATTCTTGTCTTTGTTTTGGGAGATAGAAAAATAAAAGGTATAACCTTTGTTTTTAAGAAGTAATAATTTCATTAAAGGAAAGGACTTCCTCAGTTTTCTATAATTGAAGAAAGGTGATTTGTAAGATTGAAGAAGCTTATTTAGTATTCTTGATGAATGAAGAAAAATCTGTCTTACCAGTAGCACTTAAACTGTAAGCTGTGTACAAAGGAATGCTACACTGGAAGCCCAGTTTCCACAGTAGATGATAGTGTAATATATATATATATGTATATGTATATGTATATAGTATCAAGGGGAAACGACTGTTGCTCTAGACTTGATAAATAAATAACTGATGGATGAGAATGTGGCGTAATGCACCGTCCCCAATTCAGTAACGCCCTAGTGTCTTCTCACACTAAGCAAAGGATTGAAGTCTCAGGGATATAGATATATATATATGTATATATGTATATATATATATATATATAAATAGAAACATTTATGAGTCAAAATGTAAATGGTTTCTAGAAAGGTGGTGGTACATGACTTTTGAATCTGTGAATCCCCACGTAATGACAGAGGAGATAATGGAACCCAAAAATGCATGAAAAGATATTTACAACCAAATAAAATAATGGAACTCTGTAGCCCTCAAAATAAAAGAGGATCAGGTCAGACCACAAAAGAAACCTTGTGAATGCTGAGAAAAGTCATATCAAAACTGTAAGTATATTAAGAAATTGAAAGAAGACTTGAAAGAGCAAAATAAATAAGACAAGGAAAAATGAACTAACAATTTGGGAAAGAATTGGAAATGAAATGTAATTTCAAAAGTAATTTCAAAAGAGAATACTGATCTAAAGGGAATTTGGAAGTAAAAAAATAACAGATACTGCCTGAAAAGAACTAGGATTTAAGAAATGTGTTTTTCAGTCAAAAATAAGGGATTGAAATGATTTGAGGGAAATAATAGGAAAAGGAGATCTAACACATGGATTAAATAAAAAGTCCCTGATAAAGAGAACCTAAGTCAGTTAACAAATATAGCACACTACTATTCAAGAGCATCTTCCCCCAAAATACAGATATAATCTCAATGCATTCAAAGATATATAGGTATCCCCCGGTTTTCAAAAGTTCGCATTAGAGTGCTTTTATGAAAAATCACATTACCAGCTTTCACTAACTGAAAAAAAATTCAAGAGGATTTCGCTTTATAACTAATGGCTGCTGAGGTACAGGGGATAATCCCTCATCCCCTGGGTTTTCCTTATAAGTATACAAGTACAAAAACGTAGATTACTTACTCTGTATTAAAGTGAAGGAAGGAACTAAAAAATGTTATTTCCTTGAGTTCTTGAGGAATCTAACGTCATACAGTTTAGCAACCAAAATGACTTGTTAGACAATGACAAAAAAAAGTTGGTGATAATTAGATAATATTTATCTAGAAATGAGGCTAAGGTTGCATGAGAGTTTGTTTCAGTTGGGTTTGTTTCATTTAGTGTCCAGTGGAAACAGAAGGACAGTAATTTGAACAAAGAACATTTACTCTAAAGTTTTATTAATGGAATTCAATAAAGGAGAGTTGGCTAGTAACAGACAAAATGAGAACTTGGGTCATTTTGGAATTGTGGCTGGGAGGGGGGGCAGCCAGACTCTTAGGACTGGAATAAAGTGGCCAAGGAGGTTCTCCACCCAGCTATTTTTTTGGAACTAGGTCTCGCTAAGGGCCCCAGGCGGGACTCAACCACGATCCCTAGCCCCAGCCACTTCATAGGCTGAAGCTTACAAGCACGAGCCACCATGCCCGGCCTTGAAGTATGTTTCTTTTATACCAGTTTTTTCCAGTGCTTTCATCATGAAAGGTTGCTGAACTTTATTGAATGCTTTCTCCATCTATTGATATGATCATGTGGTTTTTGTTTTTCTCTTTGTTGATGTGATGGATTATGTTGGTTGATTTTCGGATGTTGAACCAACCCTGTGCCTCTGGGATGAATCCCACTTGGTCATGATGGGTGATCCTTTTTATACAATGTTGGATTCGGTTTGCCAGGATATTGTTTAGAATTTTTGCATCTGTGTTCATTAGGGAGATTAGTCTCTAGTTCTCTTTCTCTGCACTATCTTTATTTGGTTTTGGAATTAGTGTAATGTTTACTCCATTTGGTAGCTTTCCTTCTCAATTTTTTGAAAGAGTTTTAACAATACTATTAGTGTTAGTTCCTCCTTGAAAGTTTGGTAGAATTCATTTGTGAAACCATCTGAACCTGGGCTCTTGTTTTTAGGGAGAGTTCTGATGACTGCCTCAATTTCACTGCTTGTAACTGACCTGTTTAAGTTTTTCTATTTCTTCTTTGTTCAATTTTGGATGACTGTATTGTTCTAGGAATTTGTTTGCATATAGATGTTCATAGTATTCTCTAATTATCTTTTAGATTTTTGCTGGGTCTGTTGTAATATCTCCCTTTACATTTATGATCCTGTTTATTTGAGTTTTCTCTTGTCTTTGTAAGCCTTGCAAGGGGTTTATCAATTTTATTTACTTTTTCAACGAACCAGCTTTTGGTAGAAAACCAAACAAATTTTAAAGGGAAAGTTAATCAAAACCTAGAAATGCAAACCTTTTCTTGATACCCTAGAGTAACTCCTATGGAATTGTTCTGAGTTCCCAAAAACTTGCAAACAAAGAAAGAGAATGTATTTGGAACCAAGAATCTACTTTGGAGGCATATAACTTGCCTCCCAAATGGAGCAGTATATTTAAAGAAGAAAAAGTGATGCCTATGACTGAAATTGAAGAGAATCTGGGGAAAATTACTGGCATATTTTACCATTGT